>MU224410.1:376024-392169 GCA_018584345.1 Thuja plicata | reverse complement strand
TTAAAGTTTAAATTGGATAAATTTATGAAGCCACTAATTCCCCCCCCCCCCCCCTCTCAGTTATTACTAACAAGTGACTTCCACATCCTTCTTTCAATAGGACCAAATATGTCTTCACATTCATTGATAATCTTTCCTGGCATACATTTGTATATTTTATCAAATAAAAGTATATAGTCTTTGAGTATTTTTATGAATTTGAATTTTTTGCAGTGAAATCAATCAAGGTTATGTGCACTGGTAATGGGGGGGAATATGACAACCAGAGGTTTGAGTTGTTCTGTATCTCAGAAGGCATTGATTTTCAACACGCATTTCCCTACACTCCAAAAAAAATTGAGTTATAGATTGAAAGAGTTGGTACTTGAAGGAAATGGCTAATTGTATGATTCACTCCAGATCTTAACACCTTAGTATTAGGAAGAGCCCATTTAATGTGCATGTTATATCCAAAATTGGGTTCCTCATCAAGATTTTCATTGAGAGGGGTGTTACTTTTTATGAGGTTACCTCTAGATCTTCTTCTACTACTTCTCCATCCTTCATTCCTATGGAGACATTGCAAATGCATGATAATATTTCTTTAGAGGATTTTCATCCTCCTAATCCTATTGAGGATTTATATTCTTCCACTTTAGATGACAATGATGAGGATCCATCTTCCTCCTCTCTTAGTCATAATTCAAAGGGTGATGATTCTCCTCTAGATTCCCCTTATTCTCTAGCTATTGGACCTCTTTGGAATTATCATACATTGGATTCATTGGATGATTAGGTTGATGATCCTTTAGATGAAAGAATAATAAGGTCATAGTTTGAGAAATCTTCTCATCTCTTCATTTCTAGAGCTTCTGATCCACAATCCTTTCAGCAAGCTTATGGTGTCCCTAATTGACATTCTGATATGCAAGAGGAGTTTAGTTCCTTAGAAAAGAACCATACTTGGGATTTAGTCCCTCTTCCTAAGGGAAGGAAACTTGTTTGGTGCATGTGGATCTATTGAGAAAAAAATTTTGAAGATGGGTCGGTTGATAAGCATAAGGCTTGCCTACTTGACAAATGAATCTCTCAAGTTCCTAGGATTGACTACCATGAGACCTTTGTGCTAGTTTCTAAGATGAATTCCATCCATTTTTTCCTTTCCACTACAACATATCATAGATTAGAAGGTCATCAGATGGATGTGAAGAGTTATTTTCTTTACAATGAACTTCAGGAGGAGATATATATGAAAATCTATTAGGAATAAAAATCTACAAGACAACTAAGAGGAGGGTGAATTAGTTGTGATATAGATTATTAAAATTTAAACTTTATAAACCAAAATTGTAATGCAAATATCATAGTAAATGCCAACACCATAACACAATACTTTTTCTTGAGGAAACCCTGTTAAAGGTAAAACCCCAGTGGGAATTAGCACCCACAAATAATGTACTGAGAGTAGAGTATCCATGTTAAAATATTTAGCCCTGTTAGGAGCTTATTACAAAATTACAGTACACAGTCCCTGTTAGGAGACAGACCTTGTTAGGAGTCAAAGAAATTAGTAGGCTCACTATCTAGGTATACTTCCCAAAGAAGGTTAAAACCACCCTCAAATATTCACAATCTGAACAAGTGTATATAGAAAATATACAATCCAGTGAACTGCCTGATAGCAACTGTCTTTGCTTGGTCAGTTCCAATGAAGTACTCTTCTCATAAACTCTTCTCTACATCCAGCAGTCAAAAAAGCCTTGTAGCTTTCACTTCTTTTCTTTTTAAATCTCTTTCACATATTGTCAAAAAAAAAGATCACTCATATATACCCTCTTGCAATAATTCATTAGGTCAGCCAATTAAGCTTTCCTAATATACAAATAATTAATCAGGTCAGTCAATTAAGGATTTCTAATATACAAATAATTATATAACCCCTTGCTAAGATACACATAGTACCTATAGAAAGTAAAAATTAAATATAATCCATCACTTATACTTCTAGATCTTCAATCCACGCTCACAATTCATTTTACACGCTACATGTCTGAAGTCGGCCACCAAATAGGTCTTCTCTAGAATACATGTCATAGCTAACATCACCAGTCATCAAAAAATAATAAAACTCAACCCATTATTCCAACATATGTGGGTTTTCCACCAGTAATCTTTCTTCATCTAAAATATCTTTTCCAGAAAGATATACCTGAAACACAAAGACCTGCTCTATCAAGCATCATAGTTACAGTCCAGAAACTAGTCTTCACCAAATCAATTGTAACATCCGCAATATACAACATAAATCCAAGCAGCCTTAGAAATAAGGTCAACACACATCCTTCTACATATATCCAACTTTGATCATTCTAAATTATTCATACAGTGTTCGTACACTTATATCAGTTAAGTAACTAGTCTGTCCTCTCCATAAAAATATATGTTGACATCAGTGACAAAACATGAATATCAACAGCATGATCAGTACCCAAAATTGATATCATCCAACAATGTCCCCCTTTGGCATTGATGGAAACATATGGGAAAATCCATATGCATCAACCCAAAAGTACTCTCTCTCAATACAATCTTCTCAATATCCTCAACACAAATCTCCCAAAATAGTAGGGATTTTCACATAGATTCCTTCCCCCTTTGGACGCAATGGAAAAGGGTTCCATAACTCATCTGTAGTCATCTGTAAGGTGTATCTTTCTCAAATATTCATGTCCATCAACCAGCTACAAGATCACCCAAATGTAATCCATAGTATTCTCCTGCGATCACTCCCCCTGAGGAGTAGATCCATACATCAAGTCCAGAGAATGATATAGCTTTGAGATCCACTAGAATGATGCATATCTGCATCAATTAATTACCACTGGGAGGGGCCATCACCGCAAGCATGCTTCTGAGATATAAAATTCCACTCTTACTATGATTAATGTGTAAACCAAGAAAAAATTTCATCTCACCAATCATTGAAATCTCAAATTCATTTTCCATTTCTTTAGCAAACTTCTTACTCATCTTATCATTACCTCCAAAAAGAATATCATCAAAAAAAACTTCTATAATTAAGATTCCATCTTCATCAGTTCTCAAATATAAATTATTGTCTGCATTACCTTTTCTGAAACCAAGACGAAGTAGATATTTGTCCAATCTTACATACCATGCTCTTAGTGCTTGTTTCAGTCCATACAGTGCCTTCTTTAGTCTGCAAACCATGTTTTCATCATCTGTCAAAGGAAACCCATCAATTTTCTCAATGTAAAATTCTTCTTCTAGATCACCATTCAAGAATGCTGACTTCACATCCATCTGATATACTTTAAAGTCTTTATGTGCAGCATAAGCAAGAAATAATCTCACACCTTCCAATCTAGCAACAGAAGAAAATGTTTCTTCATAGCCTATGCCTTCTTGTTGCGAATAGCCTTTACATACCAATCTAGCCTTGTTTCTTACCACTGTTCCTTTCTCATCCATCTTATTTCTAAAAACCCATTTAGTTCCTATCACATTTTTATTCTTAGGTATTGGAACCAATTCCCAAGTATTGTTTTTCTTTATCTTTTCAAGTTCTTCTTCAATAGCTTTAGTCCAAGATTCATCTCTACATGCTTCATCAGTAGTCTTTGGTTCAACTTGAGAAATGAAACAAATTTCTTCTCTAGCTCTAGATCTCATCATCATATCTTTACTTGCATCACCAATAATTTGATCTTCGGGATGGTTCTTCTTAACATACCTTGGTGTCTTCAGTGTCTTAGTATCTTTAGTCTATTCATCTTCAATCTCATTCCTGATCATCAAAGGTTCTTTAGGTTCAACAGTAACTTCTTTCATTTTTGTAATCTGACCACAGTCATATATCCTTTCCTGAATCTGAAACTTTTCATCTATCCTCACATTGGCGATTTCAATCAACTTTCTCAATCTTAGATTGAAACATTTATATGCTTTACTCTTAGTGGAACAACCAAGAAAAATTCCTTCATCACTTCTAGCATCAAACTTGCCTATCTCATCATCTCTCTTGATATAACATTTACTTCCAAATATTCTAAAATATTTTAAAGTAGGTGTATGATCAAACCATAATTCATAAGGAGTCTTACTTGTACCTTCTCTTATCTGAATTTTGTTCATGATGTACACATTAGTGCCAACTGCTTCTCTGTAGTGAACATGTGACACATTTCATTCTAGCAACATAGTTCTTGCAGCATCTAATATAGTTTTGTTTCTTCGCTCTGCTATCTCATTATGTTGTAGAGTTCTAGGAGATGATGTCTATCTGTATATTCCATGTTCTTCACAGTATGAATTGAATAATTCTGATGTAAACTCTCCACCTCTGTCTGATCTCAAATATTTTATCTTTAAACTAGATTCATTATCAACTTTTTCTTTAAATAACTTGAATTTGTCAAATGCTTCAAATTTCTCTCTCAATTATGTAGCCCACATCATTCTAGAAAAGTCATCAAAAAATAGTATAAAGTACCTTTCGCCATAGTATGATCTTATTCTTGTAGGACCACACAGATCTATATGCACCAGATCCAACTTCCCTTTTTTTTAATAAGCTTTGCTTTTAAAAGTGCTTCTAGTCTGCTTCCCCATAACACACTCTCTACACATAGTGTTAGATGGGTTCACAATTTTAGGTAGATCTCTTACATCTTTAGTCATACTTTCTTTCACAATGGTATTAAATTTAACATGACAAAATATTTTGTGCCATAACCAACTGTCATCAACCTTTGCAATAAAATATGAAGCTTCAGATCTGTTCAATTCAAATATATTACCTCCAGATTTAGCACCAGATGTGATCAAGTCTCCATATTTACTTCTAATAGAGCATTTCCCATCAATGAATTTTAATTGATAAACTTTGTCTGCTAACTTTCCAACACTCAACAGATTATGCTTAAGTCCATCAACAAGTAATACATTGTCAGTGTTAGTCTTTCCATCCAAAGAAGTAGATCCAACTCCAATAATAATCTTAGGGGTGTTGTCCCTAAATCTAAAAACACCACCATCATATCTTTTTAAGTTCACAAACTTGTTTTTATCTCCAGTCATATGATGTGAACAACCATTGTTTATAACTCATTCATATTTATTTACAACACAGGATACTAAGGCTTTTTCTTCATGCATAGGTTCATCATCCTTAATAGCAATAAATCTGATTTCATCATAGTCACCATCATCATAAGATATACCCTCACTAGCATAATAACATTCCTTGTCTTTTGAATATTTGGATTTGAAAAACTTAGGTTTGTGCTTTGGAACTCTTCTAGGACATCTAGATGCAAAATGACCAATCTTGTTACATGAAAAACATTTCAAAGGTAACTTGCCCTCAAATTTACCCTTACCTCTCTTTTCTCTTCTAGAAATCAATGCTACTACTTCATCTATCTTTATTTCTTCCTCCTATATCAGTTCTCATTCATCATCATATTATCCAAGTTCTTCTTTCAGATTACTACTGCTAGTGTTTTCATTTCCAGATAAGGTCTTTTTATTCTTATGCATGGTTGCCTTGAATGTTGACTCAACTTTAGGTATAAAGTATCCTAATTCTATGGCCTCAAATGTAGTTAGCTTTCCAATAAACATCTCTCTGGTGAAGTTTGGTGTCAAAGATATAATCTCTTCTATAGCTTGTACATTGGTTCTATATGCAGGTGTCAAAGACCTAAGTATCTTTGTAATCACTTCTTCCACACTTTAAGTACCTCCATAGTTTCTAATACCAGTAACCACTTTAGTAATTCTCTGTCCATATACCCTAATTTTCTCATGTTCTCTCATCTTTAGTGATTCCATCTTTGTCTTCCAGTTTTGTAGCTTTGCCTGCTTTGTAAACTTATCTCCTTCATACAGTGCTTGCAATCTTGTCTAAATCTCATGTGCAGAATCCAAGTATTTTACTTCAGTGAATTCTCCATCTTAAATTGCACTAATCAAAGATTCCCTTGCAACCATATTACATGAAAATAACTTATTTTCATCTTCATTAGCCTTCTCTAATTCATCCTCATTCGCTATCTTTTCATTCTTCTTCGTGATCATCCAGTAATCAATTCCCAGACATAGAAAATGTGTTCTCATCTTGTTCTTCCAACTGTCAAAGTTTTTAGGAATAAACTTTGGACTATCCTTCCTGTAGTAAGACATCTTCAGGATCACCTCAAGCTATTAAAAAGGACCACAAGCTCTGATACCAATTTTTAGGAATAACAGTTGACAAGACAACTAAGAGGAGGGGTGAATCAGTTGTGATATAGATTATTAAACTTTAAACTTTATAAACCAAAACTATAATGCAAATGATAACATAGTAAATGCCAACACCATAAAACAATACTTGTTCTCAAGGAAACCCTGTTAAAGTTAAAACCCCGGTGGGAATTAGCACCCATAAATAATGTATTGAGAGTATAGTATCCCTGTTAAAAGATTTAGCCATGTTAGGAGCTTATTACAACATTAAAATACGCAGTCCCTATTAGGAGACAAACCATGTTATGAGTCAAAGAAATTAGTAGGCTAACTGCCTAGGCATACTTCCCAAAGAAGGTTAAAACCACCCTCAAGGATTCAAAATCTGAACAAGTGTATATATCAAATATATAATCCAATGAACTGTCTGATAGCAACTGTCTTTGCTTGGTCAGTTCCAATGAAGTACTCTTCTCATAAACTCTTCTCTACATCCAGCAGTCAAACAATCCTTGCAGATTTCACTTCTTTTCTTTTTCAATCTCTATCACATCTTTTCAAAATAAAAGATCACTCATATATACCCTCTTACGATAATTCATTAGTTCGGCTAATTAAGCTTTCCTAATATACAAATAATTAATCAGGTCGGCCAATTAAGTTTTCCAATATAAAAATAATTATATAACCCCTTGCTAAGATAAACATGATACCTATAACAAGTAAACATAAAATATAATCCATCACTTATATTTCCAGATCCGCAATCCACGCTCACAATTCATTTTACATGCTACATGTCTGAAGTCAGCCACCAAATAGGTCTTCTCCATAATACATGTCACAGCTAATGTTTCCAGTCACCAAAAAACAATCAAACTCAACCCATTATTCCAAAATATGTTATTTGTCCACCAGTAAGCTCACTTCATCTGAAATATCTTCACCAGAAAGATATACCCGAAACACAGAGACCTTCTCTGTCAAGCATCACAATTACATTCCAGAAACTAGTCCTCACCAAATCAACTGTAACATCTGCAATATACAACATAAATCCAAGCTGCCTTAGGAATAATTTCAACACACATCCTTCTGCATATATCCAACTTTGATCATTCTTAATCATCCGTACAGTGTTTGTACACTTCTGTCAATTAAGTAACTAGTTTTTCCTCTCCACATAAATATATGTTGACATCAGTGACAAAACATGAATATCAATAGCATGATCAGTACTCAAAAATGATATCATCCAACATAAGCCACATGGATTCATTCAAGATCCTTCACCTATTTTCCACCTTAAAAAGTCTCTCTATGGCTTTAAACATGCCCCTCAAGCCTCATATGCCAAGATGGACTCATTCCTTCTGTGTGTTGGGTTCACTTAGTGCCATTATAACTTGAATGTCTACATTTTGTAGTAGGATGATACTCTTACCTTCCTTGTTCTCTATGTTTATAGCTTATTGATCACATGGAGTCACTCATCCCACATCAAGGAAATCAAAATTGGCCTTCATGATAAGTTCTTGATGTCTGACTTAGGCCTTCTCCACTACTTCTTAGGGATTGAGATGACTTAGTCACCTTCTAGTATCTTCATTAGAAAACCTAAGTACACTCTTGATATTATCTCAAGGTTTCACATGGCTAACTGTGAGCCCGCACCAACTCCATTTTTTTCAGAAGTCAAACTTGAGGCTTCTTGTTCTTAACTCTTGGTGGATCCTACCTTATATCATCAATTGGTCAAAGGCCTCATATATATGACTCACACAAGGCCTAATATTTCATATGTTATGGGTATGGTCTCTAGGTTCATGTAGGATCCGCATGAGTTGCATTGGAAAGAAACTAAGTGGATTATTCATGATATCTAGGATAATCATAGTTATGGGATTTATTATGCAGTGGGTGTGGATATTGACTTAGAGGGATATACATATTCAGACTGGGTAAACAATTCTCATGAACATAGTTCTACTTTGGGGTATTACTTCTCTCTTGGTTCAGGTCCAGTTTCTTTGTTGAGATAGAAGTAGTCTCCTATTTCTCTTTCATCCACTGAGGCCAAGTATCATGGAGTAGTTAATGCATCTACTAAGGCCATTTTTCTTCAAAACATCCTCACTAAGTTTGGCATTCCTTTCTAAAATCCAAAAATCATCTTTGGTGATAACTAGAGTGTCATTCATATTTCTCTCAATCTAGTCCATCATCAGTGGACCAAGCATATTGAGATTCACATGACCTACATTAGGGGGTTGATTCATGATTAGGTCCTTGATATAAGTACTGTCAAACATCAAATTAGACTGAAAACATCTTCACCAAACTCTTCACTAAGATAAAGTTCATTTGCCACAGGTGTCTCCAGCTGGAGCTTTTTAGTTTCTTATGTTCTCTCTTTTGGATAGGATTTTCTCCCACTAGATTTTATCCTTTTCTTTGGCTCTGAGAGATTTCATTTTCATTGTACATGGGTACCTAACATGACTTTGTAACCAGGACCCACAAGCATCTATACCAAATCATTTTACTCCCTAAGTTGCAATTAAGGGGGGTGTTAAATTAAATGGTATTTTACCATTTTACTCTTGACTTAATTTTACTTAGGTGAACTTATTTATTTTATTAGGTGGATATTGTTGAGTCCCACTTGGACTTTAACTCATCCTTTGAGATGTTTGTGTCCAAATTGAACTCTAACTATTGAGTCCAGTTTGGAATCTAACTCCTCCTATGATATAGTTGTGTCCAATTTGGACTCAAAACTTTTCTAGAGGAGATTGCTGAGTCAGAACTCTACCTCTCCCCTTTCCTATTTAAACATGCTACCTTTCTTTTATTTGGAATATTGGAAATATTAGAGATATAGATATTTCTCTTGATACTATTATGCCTATGAGCATTCACATCAATCTTCTCTAAGTAATTTTATTCTGCCCATTTTATTTCCAATGGTTTGATCTAACTCTTTCCTTTTGATCCTGGTTTAAATTTGTTTTCTCATATTCTAATAGAGTAAGTTTGTGTACTGAACCTATAGAATAGTGGAAGATAGGTATGTATTTAGAATAGTGCTATAGTGCAATAGAAGATAAGTATGAATTTAGGACAATGAATGTGGTTATGTATTATGTGATCATGTCAAGAGACTGTTTAACAGTGCTTCAGTGTTATACTCCTATATTTGGAAGTTTGTGTGGATTAGATGTTTGTTATTGAGTGAATAGAAAAATACAATTGTTGTTAATTGTGTGTCATTTATGCTTTCTGGAAGGTTTCTGCTCTAGAAATTGGGTTTGAAGATGTATTGATATTTATGTTGACAGATTCATGATTTGTTCTTGGTTGTGGCATTCTTTGGTGACTCAAAATTCATTCATGGTATTCCAGAAACTGTGTCATTCATATTGCAGTTTTGTTCAATTGTTGTCTTTGTCCATAAATGTATTGTGATGACTTATGACATGGATTATTGGCATGTGACATGGATTTTGACATGGTGTGTGAATCTTTCCATAGTGCGCGGAGGTCTAGATTTAGTTGACTTGTTAAGTGGTTCTTTGGGCAGTGTGTCTACATGTTTGAGAAGTTGTTCTAGTAATTTTGGATCTAGCATCAGGCTAAGTGTAGCATTTTCATGATCCCTATGTCTCCTAGATTGGATCATGCTTCTTTATTTAGGTTTGGGTTATGCATTTACTAATTATATCTTGTTCAGATGGGTTGGTGCTATATGTGATCTATGCATTTAATGATTATCTCTTGTTTAGTTAGGTCCATTATATGTTTTGGTTTGGATGCTTCTCACATGGGACCTTATTGCATTTTTCTATTTCCTTGGCTGACTTGTAACTTAAATTAAATATCTCTTTGGATTGGCTAACATTGTTGTAATCTTCAATAATATATCTTGTATATAAGTATTGTTTGTGCTTTGGAAAAATCTAAGGTGTAAAGAAAGAAGATAGTGTGTGAACCAATGAAGATCTACAATCAGTGGAGAAGAGTTCGGTAACAGTGGTAGAGTAGAAAATTTAGTAAGAATGTGCTACTATGGTTGACAATTTTGTGCAGATCAATTGCATTATCCAGAGAATCTCTCATAACCCTTGTAGAGAGTTGCATGTATCTTGTCTCTGAGACAGTGAGTCTTGGGTATACAAGTTTGTGTTGTATCTTGCTACTTAGGAAGTGAGCCTTTGTTTTGCATGTCTAGAGCATTGAGCTCCTATTTATATTCATTGTTGTATTGGTAAGGAGCCTCTAGTTATAGTTCTGGAGCAGTGAGTTCCTATCATCTTTTGTAATCAGATTATATACTTTAGTGAATTACTCTTTGTGGGAAAGTGCTCACTGTGGTTTTTCCCATTTGGGTTTTCCATGTATAATTTGGTGTTCATGTGTTGTTGGTTCTTTACTTAATTTCTTAATGTTCCATGTGGTGAATAAAAAAATTATTTAGTTTGATTTTGGTTTATATTGATTCACCCCACTCTTATCAGCATCTGGAGTGTGCTCAACACACTCTCCTCTAAATTCCATACTAGTTGAATTCTCATCGGTCTTCATGCTGAAACCATCAAGTGTCTCAACACATATCTCTAATCACGAAATAATATCAACATTAACTAAGTCCCCATGTATCCATGAGCACATGTAACTGATCAATCCATGCCAAACTTTGAATGCAACATAGCACCATTATGGAGTATCCAAGAAAATGATCATGTACTTAATATCAAGATAACTAAACCAAGATCAATGTCAAATCTCCACCATGTAATTAGGAACATAAACATTACAACACAATCTAACCATCTCCCCCTTTGGAGATAATACGCTCCATATGAACACAAAATAATTGTACCATGCCACAACTCTAAATGTGTATCAAGGGTAAACCATGACATAATAGCAAGCATGATAACATATCAAATGAAAACATAAAACCACACCTTAACTAAAGGACCCCTTGATTTTTCTAAGGTGTTAACATCTCTGACCTCCATGAAGATAACCATCTCCTACTAGTAAACCAACAAATGCAAAAGACCCTTCTACAACAATAAGATCCAAGGCCTCCTCCAACATTTGGAATGCTAAAGATCATCCATTATCCAATGGTGAATCCACATCATTGCAAACAACTCCCATTGAACCATGATACTAAGTCACACATGACATCTATGGGGTCTTCACTGAAGGGGCAATATGATATCACATGTGTTCATGGTGCAACCAAGGCTAGAGGGTCCTCAAACAAGACTGTTTGAACCATGCAACAAGAGTTACATAATGGAATACACAACAAGGAATAAAGAGATCCATATTAGACATTCACATTATCAAAAATTTATTTACAATTTGCCAACAACATCCTAGCTTATAGAATAGGCATACATGCCTAATTATAGATTAAATCCATATTATATCCCTTTATGTGGACCTATGAATCATCAATACTGAGAGATGAAACATAAGGAATAATTACAACAATATATAAATGTTTGCAACACAACCTAGTCAGCCAAGATCGGTCACCATCTCCAAGATAAGAAAATGTAACATGTAGATAGGTCATGACATAAATCATGAAGAACTCCATTACCAATGAATAAAATTAAGCGTGCACCAAAAGGGAAGTTAAGAAAAAGTTTTGGAACATTGAAGGATGAGAAAAGAGGGTTTTAAAACCAAGAAGAAGGTTCACAAGCTTTGGAAACCCCAAATATCTGATAAAATGAAGAATAGATAGGCCAGGACGAAAAAAATCATAAATATATCCATCAAGAAGAATCAAATCAAAGTGTGCATCCAAGGGAAGATCAAACATGAGACGAGGAATGTGACATGAGGTCTATGACATAAAATGAGCCAACATAGAAGGATATTGAACCAAACGTAGAACTGAATAAAATATGAAAAAACTAAAGAAAAAAAATATTTTTGGTTGATGCAATATTGCCAAGAACCCAAGGATGCTCCTGCATCAGACACTCAAGGTTGATTGAAAGTGAGCCTCTAACTTTAATGGGGCTAGAAGAAGCCAAGAGGGTCTATCTCATCCTAATAAATCTATGACAAGTCTTTAGTTGGTCTTCCTTTCCACTTCACAAGATATTCTCTATATTATCTTCCATGTGTGCTTCTACCAACTTTGCTATCCAAAATGTCTTCAATATCATCCAATTGCTTCTTAGAAAAATGTTGTTCCAAGTATGATCCATTGGTATCACTAGATTCTACCTCATAGTACTGGTATAGATCTACAATGTTGAATATAGGTGATATATCCCCACTTTCTGGTAACTCAACTTCATATGCATTTCCTAAATAAAATTTCCTCAAGATCTTACAAGGTCCAAACTTCCTCATCTTCAATTTACTGTATGTGCCAACTAGAAATCTACCTTTTCTTGAATAAACTATTACCTCATCCCCAAATTCAAATTCTTTATGCCTCCTCTTCTCATCTTCTTTCTCCTTGTATTTCTGGTTCATATCTTCCAACTATTGCTTCACCTAATTTGTTAGAATAACTGAGAGGGGGGGTGAATCAATGGCCTCAAAAATTAATCCAATAAATCAACCCAAAACTTTAAACCACAAATATAAACCTCTATTTATCTTGATTCCTATAAGATGTACACCTTTAAATAATCTTATCAAATAACTACTGCTCAGAGTTCACTATCAATCCTTTTTCTTAAGCTTTACCAAATAGCAGTCTAGCCTTTACCAAAATACAGTAAATAACTTAGTGTTTATCGATGAATCATGTTTTAGTAATGTGTAAAGAAAAAAATTAAATCAATGAACCATATAAACATTTAACACATATTTTTAATGTGGAAACCATGTTAAGGGAAAAACCACTTGAGACCGGTAACCCAGAATTTTCACTCTTCTGAAGTGAGCTCAGTGAAGAGCCAACCCTATTAAAGGTTACAAACACACTGTTAAGTGCGACCTTGTTAGAGGATTTAAATATAATAGTTTTTCACTTGATATGGCATTTCACTATGTTATCTTCATGAGAAACTTTTTGATACTCCTTGGGATGTATCTCA
The DNA here is from genome assembly GCA_018584345.1 of Thuja plicata. Taxonomy (NCBI): domain Eukaryota; kingdom Viridiplantae; phylum Streptophyta; class Pinopsida; order Cupressales; family Cupressaceae; genus Thuja; species Thuja plicata. The sequence goes on along the minus strand of MU224410.1, from coordinate 378,853 downwards.
ATATATAAAGGATAGTTAAATCCCACTCTGTGAAGACATTTTCTTAATCAATGGTTAAACTAAAACAGTATATGATCTATTTATATATACAACTTAAACTTGCAGATGTTCAGATCTATTATAAGCTCATAATACCTTTCTGATCAATGTTTGTTTTTTGTTCCTTTTCTCTACTTCTTTCTGCTCGGTGATGTTTTTGCTTCTCTATTTTTCGGTGTCTGCAAAATATCTTTAGCTCTGTTCTTCAGCTTGTTTGATCAGGTCTATATGAAGATTTATTTCTCCATTAGAATTCTCTTCAACTTCCTCTTCTATTCTCCCCCCTAATTCATAATGAATTATCTTGTCTCTCTTATAGACATTATTTCACCATTTCTATGTCCTTGTCTTTCTTGTTCTTGATGTGATCCGCAAATCTTGCCATTCTTTCTTTAAAGCATGCTTTAGTTTTATCCCGCAGATTTCTCTTTGACAACTGAAATAAAACTAGATTTAATCTCTATCTTATCTTTAGTTTTTAACTATTCAATGAAAACAATGTAATCAAACAGTTAACTCTTTATTTAGCTCCTGTCAGCTAAGTCTTTTGTCATTGATGAACTTCAGTTCTTATTGGTGTTTAGCTCCTTGTTTGCTCGGTCTTGACTTCAGTTGTCCTTGGGCATCTCTGTTTGTTGGGGTTGTCTATTCATTGGGCAACACTAGGACTTTTAGTTCTTCTCAGGTATCTCTTAGGTTCTCCTCGGTAATGCTTTCTCGGGTAGATTGCTCGGGTATCACTGTGACTCTTCTCTTGGGGTTCTCTATCCATCGGGGTGCATTGTCTGTCGATGTTTGTTTTCACTTGGTCTATACTAAAATTTTATGCATTACTGATAACATAACCTTTATCTCTTTAGTTCTTTGAATTCTTTGACAATATGTATATAACCAATCATATTATATCAAGTTGACATCAATAAAAATACAATACATTTACTGGTTTAATGTCTTGCATTAACTTTTTGCATCTCGGTGATCATCAACTTAACATCTCTAAACATTCAATCAGTTATAGTTCATCAATCTCTCCCTTTGGCATTGATGGAAACATACTACATTACTACTAATACAATATGAAATATATCATTTGTAGTTCATCAATCTACCAAACTTTATTTTTCTATAACCAATACAAATGTCTGGCTCTTGGTAAGCTCTTCTAGCTTAGATTTGATTCTTGCAGAGTAATTTCTTTAATCTTTATTCCGTTTACTGGATAGATGTAGCAACTTTGGATTTTTTCTTTCCCTTTATTGTAGAATCTCTTCTCTGATGTTTTCTCTCCCTTTGACTATTCCTCTCCTTGATGGATATCTATTTTTCCTTTGACAGCAATAGATAATATACTCTCTCCCTTAAGTTATCTCTCCCTTTGGATGCTTCTCTCCCTTTGGATGATCATGATTGATATTTCATATGCATATATAATCTCTCTCCCTTTGACAACAAAGCCCAACTATATCCTTCCTCATTTTTATAATATACTCCTTGAATTCCTCTTTCCATCAATAGTATAATGACTCTGGTGTTTGGTGTAGATAAGTACCTTTTTGTGAACTGATGTATCTTTGCAGTCCATCTTTTTTCTTGCATCAACATGAATGATCTTATAATTATGTGTAGGCTGATGCAGCCTCCTAGTCATCTTAGTGACCAATAGACAAGGGTTAGACCCCTAGTCTCTTTCTCAGGTACTCAAATGTATCTTTAGGCAATGGCTTTGTGAATATGTCTGCTAATTATTCCTTGGATTGAACATATTCCAGTATCACTTCTTTCTCTTTCACTTGTTCTCTTAAGAAATGATAATTTATAGCAATATGCTTCATCTTAGAATGCATGACAGAGTTCTTTGATATGTTTATTGCAGTGGTATTATCACAATAGATAATCATTGGCTCAAGAATTTTCATATTTATACCTTCTAGTAATTTTTTTATCCATGCAATGTTAGAGAAATTAGTAGCAACAACCACATATTCTACTTTTGCAGTAGATTGTGAGATGCATCCATGCTTCTTACTTATCCATGTGACAATTCTTTCACCCATGAAGAATGCTCCTCCTGTTGTGCTCTTTCTGTCATCTAAGTTTCCATCCCAATCAGCATATGTATAGACTTGAAGCTCAAATTTGCCTTCTCTTTTATACCATAAGTCATAGTCTTTGGTATTCTTTAGATATCTCAGAATTCTTTTGACAACAGTCATGTGTAATTCCTTGGGATTAGCAGAGAATCTTGCAACTATTTCAACTACATGTGCTATATCTGGTCTAGTATGAACAACATACATGAGTTTTCCAATCATAGATCTATATAGGGTCTAATTTACCTTGGTTGACTTGTCTTCCTTTGTTAGCTCACATCTGGTTTCCATAGGTGTTCCAACTAGTTTGGAATCTTCCATATTGAATATCATCAGCACTTCCTTAATGTATTTAGATTGTGTGATATAGATGTTGCATCTTGTTGAAGAATCTGTAGACCAAGAAAGAATTTCATATCCCCAAAAATTTACATCTAAAACTCTTCGCTCATTTCATTAGCAAATGATTTGCATAACATATCATTACCCCCAAATATGATATATGTTGCCCAATTTCCCTTTCTATGCTTTTTGCCTGGTTTGCCCTTATCTTGTTTCCTCTGTCTTGTTTTCAGGTTTCATGTCTAACCCCTGTAAACCCTCAGAACCTTGAAAAAACCCTAAGTTCTCAAGTGTTAAATGATGTAATAAACCCTAAGCCTTGGCTTGTTCTATTTCATCGTTACCTTTTTAAGTCACT
>MU224410.1:315722-330352 GCA_018584345.1 Thuja plicata | reverse complement strand
AAGAGGGAAACCTAGGATCTCCTTCTTTATTCTTATTTCCAATAGATTGATTCATTTATGCATTGATCCTTTTTGGGTTGATCAATTTGGATCCTTCCTTTGTGCATTTGAGAATAAAAGGGAATGTATTATTTATCCCTCCTCTCTAAACATTAAATGTAAGGTGATAAGTAATTTGAGTATCAAAACACTCTTATTCCATAAACATCATTCTTATCCCTTACAGATACTAGTTGACAAACTATTTCTAAATCCTCTAACAAGGTCACACCTAACAGTGTGTTTGTAACCTTTAACAGGATTGGCTCCTAACAGAGCTCAGTTCACAAGAGTGAAAATTTGGGGTACCGGTCCCAGTGATTTTTCCCTTAACAAGGTTTCCACGTTAAAAATCCATGTGTTATGTGTGTATGATTCATTTCTTTACTGTTTTGCATCTTACATAGTTAACTCTGGATTAATCGGTATACTCTGCATATTTACTATGTTTCGGTAAATAGATGATTGCTTATCGGTAAACATACAGAAGAAGGTTTAACAAAGAAATATAATAAGTAGTAAATTGATAAAAGTATTTCAAGGCATTCATCTTGTAGGATAGAAGATTAATGGAGGCATAATCTGTGGTTACAAGTTTTAAGGGTTGATTTAAGGATTACTTTTTGAGGCTAGTGATTCACCCCCCCCCCCTCTCTTATTTATTACTAACACACTATACATTTCTTTTATCAATTTCTCTCTCATAGGGCTCCTAGGTATGCGTAATTGAGTTCTTCTAAACAACATCCCTTTTTGAAGGAAATAATCTATCCACTTAGTTTTGTCCACAACAATAGATGCTTTACAAGCTTTCAAAGGTTCAATAAAATCAGGGTCTTCCACATACAAAGTCTTCAATTCATCAAATCCTTACACTTCAACCCTCATCTCTATCAGCAAATTTCTTCTCCTACTCAAAGAATCAACAACATTATTTGACTTCCCACTCCTATGCTTCAAAAAAAAGGTATAAATCTACATGAACTCTACACATCTCATGTGTCTCTGATTTAACTTACCTTGACTGCTCAAATACTGCAAAGCCTGGTGATCGATATACAACACAAAATCCTTAGAAAACAAGTAATGTCTCCACTTTTTCAAGGCTTGAATTATGACATAAAATTCTTGATCATACACTTAATACCTTTTCCTTTCATCATTCAACTTCTCACTGAAGTAAGCAACATGTCTTCCTTCTTGACTCAATATTGCTCCAATTACATCACAGTCAACTTGAAATACTTTACTAAAATTAGGTAGGGATAACTTAGGTTGCTTGGTTACCTTTTGTTTTAACAAATAAAAACCCTTGTTTTCTCTATATGTCCATTTGAAATCCTTCTAATCTCCTCTCATTGTCTCAATCATAGGACTGCAAGCTCAGTTGAAATTTCTAATGAACTTTTGATAAAAACTATCCAAACCATGAAATGATCTTACCTCTCCAATATTTTCTGGTGTAGGCCATTCAAAAATTTCTCTAACTTTCTCAAGATCCATCTTCAATTCATCTTTAGTTATCAAAAATCCCAAATATACCAACTCTTCCTTTATAAAACTACACTCTTTTATATTTATCAACAACTTCTCTCCCAACCTCTGCACTTGACTTGTCTAAAATGCAACAAATGTTCCTCTTTTGCTCTAATGAAAATTAGAATTTCATCCAAATACACAATAACAAACTTACCAAAGAATTTCTTCAATACCTCCTTCATCAATCTCATAAAAGTACTCGGTGAATTATTCAGTCCAAATGGCATTACCAACCACTCATACAGTCCTTCATTTTTATTGAATGCAGGTTTCCACTCATCTCCTTCTTTAATCCAGATCTGATGATACCCACACTTCAATTATATGTTTGTGAAATATCTGGCTCTACTCAAGCAATCCATTATGTCATCCATTCTACCCAAAGTAAATTAGTACTTTACTATGACCTTGTTTATAGCTCTAGAATTAGTATACATACTCCAGTGTCCATCCCTTTTAGGTGCTAATACTGTAGGCAATGCACAAGGGCTCAAATTTTCTCTGATCAAACCCTTCCTCAACAATTCTTGTACTTGTCTATTTAGCTCCTAGTTCTCTCCTGGCATCATTTGGTTTTTTCTTTATTAGGAAAACTAGCTCTAGGAATGAGATCCATGCAATGACTAATACTCCTTACAGGTGGTAATCCATCTGGTACATTATTTAAATTTATTTCCTCATATTCTGTCAACAACTTCTTTATTTCCTCTTGTGGTTCTCCTTCAAAATTCATATCTTGAGTTTGTTTAGGAACTAGGGCAAAACACACATTCTCATGCCTCATCCTATCTAGGAATTTCCTTCCATCAAGAAAGAATATTCTATCATTTGTACAAAATTCACTCCTAAGGGGTTCTTCCAAAGGTAACAAGGTTTGTCTAATCCCATTTTCTATAATAGTGTACATATATTATTTCTCCCATCATGTCTTTCTTGTCTATCATACTGCCAAGGTCTACCCAACGAGATATGGCATACATCCATAGACATAATATCACACAACACTTCATCGTGATAAGATCCAATATTAAATTTCACCAGACATTGTTCACTTACCAAGACCTTATGATCATCCTGAATCTATGCTATCTGATAGGGCCTAGGGTGCTTCAATCTCAGCAACTTTATCTTTCTCACCATCTCCCCCAAGACTAGGTTATCTAAACTAACACTATTAATTATAACTTTGCAATATTTACCTTCAAATTTACATATGGTTTGAAACAAATTCTTTCATTGTAATGGTTCCTGATCCAACTCATTGTGTTATAGGGATGTCCTTATCATCAAAGCTTCTCCATCCTCATGTTTATTAGGGAATCAAATAGGTTCTTTTACATCAAAAGCTATTCTCTTTCTTGAATTTTTTTATTTAAATTCAAAAGAATGATGTACTTCTCCTCCACATTTGAAACAAGTTCCTCTAAATTCCTTCTTATCCTCTCTCTAATAGTTTCTCTGTCCACTATTTTGGTAAAAGTTCCTATCATCTCTTCGGTGTGAATTTTCATCTCTACCTTCTGATTTTCCTTAGTTATGTTCTACAAGAGATCTTCCACCTCCAATGAAATTTATGCCTCTCTCAAATCTTCCTCCTCTTACTCTTTGTCTTTTCTCATGTCTTTTTTTCAACTTTTCTTCAACCTTAAGGGAACATTGGTATGGTTCCTCAACATTCTGTAACTTGATTAAACTAATCTCATCCTGTATAGACATTCTCAAACCATTCAACTACCTAGCACCTTGTTCAACTTCATCTTTATTATTTCCAAATCTAATGTTCAACTTGTAGAACTCTTTAGTATACTCTCTCACACTAGACTCCTTGTATCTTAGTTTTTGTAATTTGTGAAATAGATTCACTTGATAATCAATAGGTATGAATTTTTCCTTCAACTTCTTCACCATCTGATCCCAAGATTTGATCTTTTCTTTGCCTCTTCTTTGTCTATTTATTTTCAAGTGTTCCCACCATAGCGATGCATGTCCTTTTAATTTTGTATAAGCATATTTCACCTTCTTTACTTCCTTAGTGCCATCAAAATCAAAATATTTATCCATTTCTATGATCCAATCAATCAATTCATTTGAATCCAACTTACCATTCTATTCTAGTGGATTAAAATATGGTATTCTATTCACACCATTTAGGGCTCTTAGGAGTGTCTCATCACCATCTTCTAATTCTGGTTTACCTTCATTTCTCAGTTCAAAATTATGTGCTTCTCCTTCCTCATCACTCGAATCATCAAGATGTTCTCCTCTTCTCTGGGCCATTTCAACAACATATGATCGGGCTACAATTTGTCTCAATATATCTATCATAGAAGGGTTTTCTCCTCTATCATTTCTTCTTTAATCCATCTTCACACAAGTCATCTATAATTGTGGGTCATATCCTCAATCTACCACCCCACAAAAATTAAATTTAGGACTATGCAACCATAGGATTGGAAATTTGTTAATACATGAATGAAAAAACTCACATTGATACCACTTGGTGCAACCAAGGCTAGAGGGTCCTCAAAGAAGACTGTCTGAACCATGAAGTAAGAGTTAACCAATAGAATCAACAACAAGGAATAAAGAGAAATCCATATCAGACATTTGCATTATCAAAAATTCAATTACAATTGGCCAACAACATCTAAACTTATAAAAGAGGCATACATTCCTAATTACAAATAAAATCCATATTTTATCCCTTTATGTGGACCTATGAATCATAAATACTGAGAGTTGCAACATAAGGAATGATTACAACAATATATAGATGTTCACAACACAACCCAGTCGACCAAGATTGATCACCATCTCCAAGACAAGAAAATGTAATGTGTAGATAGGTGAGGACCTAAATCATGAAGAACTCCTTCACCAATGAATAGAATGAAGTGTGCACCAAGATGGAGGTCATCCAAGAGTTCTGGAACATCAAATAGTGATCCAAGAGGGTTTTCAAACCAATAAGAAGGTTTGCAAGAACTAGAAACCCAAAATAGCCAAGAAAATGAAGAGAAGATAGGTCAGGACCAAAAAAATCATAAATCTCCATCGAGAAGAATCAGATCGAAGTGCGCACCCAAGGGAAGATAAAAAATGAGCTGAGGAATGTGCCACATGGTCTGTGACAGAAAATGAGCCAACACAAAAGGATGTCAAACCAAACATATAAATAAACAGAATAGGAACAAACTGAAAAACATTTTTTTTGTGGATGGAAGATTGCCAAGAACCCAAGGATGCTACAACATCAGTTCATATTGGGGATTTAAAATTGAAAAAAAAAGGGGAAATATTTCCTAAATAGGGGGGAGGGGGCGTGGGGGTTTATATAGGAAAAGGGGTACTGGGGGTACTGGGTGTGTATTAGAGGGGGGTGACAAAAAAGGAGTTTGGGGCAATATTGTTTGAAAATAGGGGGATTCTTTAGTATGCCATTAATGCACATGCAATAATTTAGCTTCACTAAGTGAAGCCCTTGTGATGACATCGGGGTATCCATCTCTTAAATGAAGTTCCTCTAGGTATACACACACAAGTGATATGTCAATACCATCAAGTGAAACCAAGATGCCAAAGCCAAGAAGATACAAAAGCGCCAACAAACAATCATGAACCAATCCTACATTGCCAACACATCACTAGCATAAGTTCCTACTAAAAAGTGCAATCAATGAATAAATAAGCTATCATGACATCATGCTAAAACCACATGCTACATGTCCCAACACCAACTATCTTGGTATCATAAACATCATCCATCCTCTTATCTCAAAGCAAACATACCAATGCACTATTGACCATAGACAATGCTAACTAACAAAGTCTACATCAACATTGAATTAATCACATAGATATATGCAGTCTAGAATCAAGTCTTCTATGCAACATGCGAGTAAAGAAAACCTACAACAATATACAACTCATAGATCCCATCACTGAAATATGCAAACTCATCATCACATTTGTAACTATAAACTAAGATATCACAGAGAATAATCTTGTAGATTAAATGACTCAAATGCAAAATAAACATTTGATTTGATTTGTAAAACATGTCCACAATCAAGTACTATAGTCAAGGAACTAAATAAGCATCAAGAAGATAAGAAAAAACCTTTAACATCAAACCAAGTCACCACCAATCACTACAAACATGATTATGTCATGTCAATGCAAAACATGTACCTACATACCCATGACACAATAATCATTACCAATGTGGTACTTACACTCAACTATCACCCATATGAAACTCCAAGTCTCAAACTATATCCAAACAAATCTTTAAAACAAAGACAACCTATGTACTTGTCACCATCAAAGCCCAAACTCTAAAAACACATGTAACCAAAATCATTAAATATGATAATTAGTTGTATCGCAATAAATATATCATAAAAACATGTAGTCCCTCAATATCTCACCACTCAACTTGTTTGGATGTGCTCACACTCACACTATGAATCTAAAGCACCAACAAGTGAACAGACAAGTACACAACTCTCCATAACTATCAAACTAATAAAATATAAACACCAAATAAAATTACATTTAACATGCTCTCCAATGCCTATTACAAATTACAAAAATTGACTTTGTAAGCAAAAGTTATGACCAAAACCATAAACAAAAAATGTCTAGCTTTCAAACTCCAAAAACATAACAAAATGTTAAAATCATAGAATCGAACCTATACCATCCTCTAGTGCTCAAAATTAGTTTTCTAATGAGTATAAGAAGTCCAAAAATTGACATTCCGAGTGAAAGTTATGCTACGTTGAAGTAAAACTTGACCAATTTACCCATCTGGATAACTCAAAGGTGGACCCGACAATAACAAATTTGAAATTCATCTTCTTTAAAAAGAGTCAACACCTTTTTAAAAGACCCATTTAATTTTTCTCTTTCCAGAATATTTAATGTAGGTGGTGGGGTGCTTTTTTAAATACTGGATGTAAAATTTAATGCCTTAATAAAAATATCTACATCGATATTATCAATTTTTCACGTGATAGTACTTTTTTAAATATTTTTAAAGTAGCATATAAAATATTTAATAAAAGGAACCATTTATTAAATAAGAGCATTTCTATTTATTTTTAATATTTGAAAACAACCCCTCGTGATTTTAATCATAACTTTTTAAAAAATTTGCAAGACTTGTTTTTAAATATGATGGAAAAATATTAAATTTTGTTTTGTTTTCTTGCAGACTAAATTTGATGGCTATCAACATAATTTTCTTTAACTTTTATTTTTTTTTCAACTATGGCCAAAAGGGGTCAAATTATATATAAAATTCATCCCTCAACCAACCTGGATCCAATGGTGAAGTCCATTTTTATGCAGGAGGAAATTTCTAAAAGATCTCCCAAAAAACCCTCATTTAAATGCATTTCCAAAAAACCCATTTGACCACAAAATTTTCAAACCCAAATCTACAAACAACCCCTCATAAACAGTAAACTCAAAACCTTCAAATCTACAATAAACAACCTACAAAACTCTCAATATCTTGTTGTGTATTTCATTCTTTTATGCATTCCATAGATTCAACTCCTAGGATTATAACACCAAAACCATGGATCTGAGACCACTTGTAAGGAAACTTGTAGCCATACAATGACAATTTTCACATGACTTACATGATAAATTAATCAAATAAGTGCTCAGAATCTACATACAAGAGAATAGACAACATGCCCACAAAAATGTGACACAAGATATACCTTGAGAAGTTCCTCATGAGGGAAAAGATTGGCCTCCAAAAGTATCCATCATCCATGTATTATTAAATAATACAAAATTACAATATATTCATGAAATTATTCAAAATCTCAATCATCAACAAGCACTCCATGTGAACAAGCATGTAACCACACATCTCATGCCATGCTTCCAACCTTCACAATGGCTAACTTGGCTTCCCTTAACAACTACCCTTGCAGTTGCTTTTATAGAAACAAGCTCCCACAAAACCACCAAGTGACATTACATAAACCATGTTCTACCTAACCCTTTGGCCCCATATTTAATATTGGGTACTTTATTAAAATCCCCCCAATATTAAATAACTATATCTATATAATATTATAATGTTACAATACAACATTAAGTTGCTCCAAAAAAATATCTACATGTTGCACATTCATCTAGGTGCTCCTAGGTGCAATATTTGCATAATAAAATAAATTGTAATGATAATAAATATTATTACACAAAGCCTATTTTCCCAACAACATTATGGGATCTTAAAACAAGCTTCCAGTTCCTAATCTCCTCTTCAATTGAGTTTATTCCCTTTTTTGAATATTGGCTGTGAGTAGGGACTTTACACTTTAAGGTTTAAGTTTGTCTTCATTTGATTCCCACAACCACATGCCTTTTTTAAAATGTTTATTTTTTACATTTGTACTTCCTTCCACCTTTTTATGAAATTTCTTGTTAGCTATTGATACTAGATCAAAACCTATGTTTGTAGGCTAGATTTATTTTTTATTTTAACCAATTAACTGTATATGCAATTTGAAGAGGAAAGAATAATAATTCCTCTCCACTAAAATGTGCTTTCCCCCCTTATAACTATCAATATGGAAACCTCTAGAACTAACATCAGCTCTTAAGTCATTTATTCAAGCACGTGAATTTCTATGAATAGAGATTGAGCCCAAGTACTACATCGTTTCTAACTATGAAGACAATGAGGAGGTTGAATAATTAGTCCTGGATGATCCCATTCTTATTCTAGTTGCATCCCTTCCACATTGAGTAAGGCTAGAACTTGTTGACAGGTACTTTTGTACTGTGCAACATAGAATAAAATACACTAAGTATCCTATTCTATCTTGAAAGGAAATCTTAATTGATGACTCAAATATTATTACTCCAAGCATCTAATAGTCATGCCTTGAGTGTGCTCAAATAATTTACTGAATATGTGTGATTTTCTAGTTTCACAACGAGACTTATGCTTGAAAGTTGAAATTTTATTCCCATACGAATGCTCAGCAAACTCTAAGATATAGAACTTTAATATCATCATATTTATCATCAAGAGTGTTTTTTTTTTTTCAAGTTGTATAAAATTACTCTAAAATAAACTTCAAAAGAGTAGGTTTTAGAAATTTATCTAAACTTTAACTGAATTTTTTTTTTATATTAATAGACAAGTTCAAACTAGTAATCAGATTTTTCTTCACTAGATTAGATCATAAATTCATCAAAATAGATGCAATCTTAAAAGTAATATTTAAGATTCTAAGATCACTAGTTATTCATTAAAATCATTCAACAATGCAATTAATAAATGCTCAGTGATTGAACTTATTACATAAATAAAAGGACTAGAGCAACCATACAAAGATACGTACAATCAACAAGCCTCAAATGGTATGAACTAGGAACTTCATCAAATATCAATCTCAATAGATCTTCATATTGCTAGAAGAAATATCATTCTCGAAGCAAGAAATCATGCTAACATTCAAAACATAACACAAAATAAGAATCAATAAAATAAATTTTTGTATTAATTTTCTTAGTGTTTTTGCAACATTTCTCATTCACTTGACAATGAGAGAGGCAAAAGCCTATTAGAAAATTTTCACTTCGAATGAAGGGCCAATATTTAATCTTACCAAGAGCCAAGATTTTCTAAAAATCCTCAAACGATTTGAGGCAATTAATACAATCTTTTACCATAGCTAGAAAAGATAGAATTTACACAAGCCCATGTGAGGAAAAGGAAAAAAATAGGAGGTACTTCATTTAAATTTCAAATTGATTAGGAACCTACATTACATCAAATTATCGTCAAGCATAGTATGTTAATACTTCTCTTTGGGAGAATATCTAAGGAATCATGCAATAATATTTTTTATATCCTCCTAGGGTGACATGGTGTAAGCTTTGGCTACAAAGGTAGTCACCCAAGATCTAGAGGTAATGGAAAGCACGATAACAAGAGAGGATGAATATAACACAATTAAAATATATTCTTATTAATAATGCAATACAAATCAATACACTGGATGATAGTACACAGGAGAGCCCTTGGTTACATAGCCCAGGTGAGTACAAATGAGTGAATGAGACAATCACAAGTTTCCTTATCTCATTACATGATAATAAAGAGATAACTTATCATCCATCTAAGGTGTAATCACATGTCCACCAGCGGTGGATCATCCTCCAATGTGTAATAAAATATTCACAACATGTGCAACAAAGGCGGAGACTGATAAAATGATAAGACCACAAAAGGTGGATCACCCACCTAAGGTAGAAAAATCCATCCATTATGACTGGATATGATAAAATAATAATATGATAAGTCCACTCAAAGTGGAAATGATTGAACTAATCCTATGCAGTTCCCTAAGTAAGCTTAAGTAAAGTGTAATTAGTACCTAGGTGTAAATTAACTAAGGTAACATATCTTAATTACACCAAGACCCTCCTTAAGTGCAACTCAGGGAGTATGTAAAAAAAATAACAATGCAAAATGGGTCTCGACTACTAGGCCATGTTAGGTACCCATGTACAAATGCAATGCAATCTCTCACAAATGGAGAAAATGAGAAAACCACGTGAGATAAAACTCCTCTCCAAAAGAGAGATGAAAACACACAATCTTATCAAGGATAAGAACAAAACCTCATATTAGGAAAAATCCCCCTCCCCCCATAAGAGAGAAGAATATCTGATACCAATTGTTAGAATAACTGAGAGGGGGGGTGAATAAGTGGCCTCAAAACTATTCCAATAAATCAACCCAAAAACTTAGTACCACAATATTAAGCCTCTAGTTATCTTTAGTCCTACAAGGTGAATGCCTTCAAACAATCTTAACAAATAACTACTGCTCGGAGTTCACTGTTAAAACTTATTCTTACTGTTTACCAATTAGCAGTCTTTCATTTACCAAAAAATAGTGAATTGCTTAGTGTGTACCCATCAATCCAGATTAGTTATGTGTAATGAAAAACACTAAGTAATGACTCATAAACATATTGACACATGGATTTTTAACGTGGAAACCCTATTAAGGGAAAAACCACTTGGGACTGGTAACCCAAAATTTTCACTCTTCTGAAGTGAGCTTGGTGAAGAGCCAACCCTGTTAGAGGTTACAAACACACTGTTAGGTGTGACCTTGTTAGAGTATTTAAATAGAATAGTTTGTCACTTGATATCGGGCATCTCTATGCTACCTTCTATGACTAAACCCAGTTTGTAGAATGGTATCTAGAATCTCATGCTATGTTCATGATCAAACTTTTTGATACTCCTTATGATGTATCTCAATATAAAAAGGATTGTTAAGTCATGCTCAGTTAAGAGACTTTCTAAATCAATGGTTAAACTAAAATAGTAAATGATCTATTCACACATACAACTTAGATTTGTATATTTTTAGATCTATTGTAAGCTCATAATACCTTTCTGATCAATGTGTCTTTTCACTACCTTTGTTCCACTTCTTTCTTCTCAGTGATGTTGTGCTTCTCGGTTGCTTGGTGTCCACAAAAATCTTTAGCTCTTCCTCATCTTGATTGATCAGGACTGTATGAAGTTGTTCTTCATCAGTTTCTCTTTAGCATCCTCTTTATCTATTCACTCCCCTAATTCATAATGAATTAGATTGTCTCTTTATAGACATGATATCACCGTTTCTCACTTCTTGATTTTCTTGTTCTTGCCATGATCCGCAATCTTAGCCAATCTTTCTTTAAAGCTTTACTTCATTTTTATCCCATAGATTTCTCCTTGACAACTGGATAAAACAACTTTAAATCTTTTACTTATCTCTGGTTTTAACTTGTCGATGAAAAAAATGTAATCAACCAATTAACTCTATCTTTAGCTCTTGTCAGCTAAGTATTTTTTCATTTCTAAACTTCAATTCCTTTCGGTGTTGTAACTCTTTGATAGCTTCGGTCAACACTTCAGTTCTCCTCGGGCATCTTCATTGGGGTTGTCTATCCGTCGAGCATCACAAGTTTTAATTTTTGGTTATGCTTGTGATTCTGCTCATCGGTAATGCTTGTTAGTTTTCTCGCTCGGGCATCACTGTGACTTTGCTCTCAGGTTTCTTTGTCCATCGGGTTCCACTAACCATCGATGTTTGTAGTCACTTAGTGAATGCTGATCTTTTATACATTACTAAAATCATAATCTTTATCTCTCTAATTTTCTAAAGTCTTTTGACACTTTTTATATAACTGATTATATTATATCAAGTTGACATCAATGACAATACAATCCATTAACTGATTTAATGTCTTGCATTATCTTTCTATATTTTGGTGATCAACTTAACATCTTCAAATATTCAATCAATTATATGTCATCAATCTCTCCCTTTGGCATTGATGGCAACATACTACATTATCACACTATATTATTACTAATACAATATGAAATATATCAAGTGTATTTCATCCATCTCTCCCAAATCTTTTTGTTCTATAACTAATACAAATGTATGGCTCTCGGTAAGCTCATATAGATTAGATTTTTTCTTGTAGAGTGTTTGTTTTCCAATCTTTAATCCCTTTACTGGATAGATGTATTAGCTTCTGATTTTGTTTTTGATATGTGCTCTTCCTTGACTGTTCCTCTTTTTTTATCATCTCTTTTTCTTTTGACAGCAATCTCTCCTTTAGTATGTATTCTCTCCCTCATGTTACTTCTCTCCCTTTGATGGATATTTCATATGTAATCTCTCCCTTTGGATAATTATTAAATCTCCCTTTGAATTCTTAGGAACTTCTCTCCATGGATAATGAGTGGATATAATGATACAATCTCTTCTTGATAATGAGATAATCTCTCACTTTGACAACAATGCCAAATGATTCTTCCACATCATCTTCCATCCCTTTTGGTAATATACTCCTTGAATTCCCTATCCATCAGCAATACAGTGACTCAAGTGTTCGGTGTAGGTATGTACCTTATTGTGTACATATGTATCATTGCAATTCATCTCTTGCTTGCATCAACATGAATGATCTCTTGATTTGTAAGTAGGCTGATGTAGTCTCCTAGTTAGCTTACTAACCAATAGACAAGGGTTGGACCCCTAGTCTCTGTCTTAGGTACTCAAATGTATCTTTTGGAAATGGCTTGGTAAATATGTCATCTAATTATTCCTTGGATTGAACATATTACAGTATCACTTCTTTTACTTGCACTTGTTCTCTTAGGTAATGATACTTGATTGCTATATGCTTAGTCTTAGCATGCATGAATGGATTCTTTGATATGTTTATTGCACTGGTATTATCATAATAGATAATCACTGGTTCAAGAATCTTCATATTTGTACCTTCTAGAAACTATTTGATCCATGCAATATTAGAGAAATTTGCAGCAACAACCACATATTCTACTTCTGCAGTACACTGTGAGATGCATCCTTGCTTCTTGTTGATCCATGTGACAAGTCTATCACCCATGAAGAATGCTCCTCTAGTTGTTCTCTTTTGGTCATCTATGTTTCCATCCCAATCAACATCTGTATATACTTGTAGCTCAAATTTTTCTTCTCTTTTATACCATAAGCCATAGTCCTCGGTGTTCTTTAGATATCTCAGAATTCTCTTGACAACAGTCATATGTGATTCTTTGGAATTAGCAGAGAATCTTGCAACTATTCCAACTGCATGTGCTATATCTAGTCTGGTATGAACAACATACATTAGTTTGCCAATCATTGATCTATCCAAGGTCTGGTTTACCTCATTTGATTTGTCTTCCTTTGTCATCTTACATCTGGTTTCCATAGGTGTTCCAACAAGTTTGAAATCTTCCATCTTGAATATCTTCAGCACTTCCTTGATGTATTTGGACTGAGTGATATATATGCCTTCATCTTGTTGAAGAATATGTAGACTAAGAAAGAATTTGATCTCCCCAAACATAGAAATTTCAAACCCTTTACTCATTTCATTAGCAAAGGATTTACAGAACATTTCATTTCCCCCAAAAATGATATCATCAACAAATATTTTAGCAATCCTAATATTATCATTGGTATCTTATTTTAAGTACAAATTTGTATTTTCACTTGTTCTTACAAATTCAATGCTTATGAGATATGAGTGAATATGAGATATGAGTGAAGTCTTTCATACTAGGCTCTAGGTGCTTGTTTCAATCCATACAAGGCTTTATGTAGTCTACATACTATGTTTCTCTTATCTGGATAAACAAACCCTTATGGTTGTTCAATGTATACCTCTTCTTCGAGTATTCCATTTAGGAATGCAGATTTGACATCCATCTGATATACCTCGTGTAACATAAAAAAATAGAGATGTGTTTTTGATGTTACTAAAATTTAAAGGAGAAAAAGTTTGGTTAATTGTTATTTGTGTTGATTTCCTTAATCCCACTTTACACTTACTTGAATTTGATTGATTGTATATTGCAATTGTGATTGTGATTAAGGGAAGATAAGATGCTCCTTTCTTTCACCCTCAAATACACAAATGGGAGATCCAATTTTGATCAACCCCAAAGGGTGAAATCACTATTTAGAAAGAGACCAAGAAAGGGGATCTTAAATTCTATAAATTGATTGATGAATATGATTAATGACAGTAATTGAAAAGAATAGGAGAAAGTACCAACCTTACAAAATGACAGATCAAAGATTGCTATTTTCTGATATATGTAGACTGTTTTTGGAGATGCTGACAGTTGATACCAAACCATAACACAGAGATGGACAAAACCCAGAAATCTTTTTTTGTTTTGATGTCGTCTTATGAAAAAGGTCAACCCTGTACCACTTTTGCCAACTCGATCTGCTCAACTCCGAAAGTGTCCCTGTTCGCACAGTCTGACAGAAATCTGAAAAGGGTATCCAGATCTGGCCTCAGATTTACAGTCCCAAACCTGTACCTACAATAAAAATGTTTGTTTGTTTTTGGGGAGGGGTTTTCCTTAGTCAAACCCCAATTTAGGAATTAACCTTGAAATCAATAAAGTATGGAAAGCTAACAAGTAGTAGAATTGAATCTAATAGTGAAGCTATG
>MU224410.1:271580-290028 GCA_018584345.1 Thuja plicata | reverse complement strand
ATATCTCTAAGGTATTTTTATATTCTTTCCTTGAAAGAACCCTAGAAGTATTTCATAATCTGCCTGACAGATATATAAATTGAAAACATTCCTAGAACATTCAATTTAGACAAAATTCAGAATGCAACAATGAAGACAGAAAACCCATTAAATGCTTCAAAAACTATGAACTGGATTTTATTCAAAAGTCATTATCACTTATTACATTCGACAAACATTTCTCCAAAAGACCTAATATATTGGTTCTCAAAACCAAAGTTTACAATTGACTCAGTATTCCTTTCAAACATAAAAATGACCATCCCTTTCCCAGTAGTCTTGGAAACCTTTTATAGCATAAGGATGCAACAAGCTACCGACATGCTGGGAAAGTTTACAAAAAATTTGCAACAACTTTGAACTAGAAACAAAATTTTGCAACTGAACACGGGTGGCAGCTCATTTGCAAAGCCTGACAAGGTTTGTTTTTTGTGGCTTAACCATATTTCTTTCATCCTTCTTGATTGGCGAGTGAGCGATGTCTATCCTCTTTTAACTCATCGCACACTCGCGGGTTTACTTTTGATCACCTCAAAGCATCAGCGAGTGAGCGAGGCGATGAATGGTCCCCCAGTCGCTGAGTCACAGACTTTTAAGAATCTTGAAAAATGCTTCTGCGACTGAGAAATGAGTCTTCACATTGGTACTTCATACCTTTGCCGTGCACTCGCACTGCAAAATACAAGTGATTTAGAACCTAAGTGAGTGGGCGACCTCTAGAACATGACCTCGTTGCGCAGTCGCTGACTTGTGACACAGACATAAAACTTGATGCAGGTATGCGACTGTTTCATTTTTTAACAAGACTCGCTCGGTCGCGAAGCATGATATAGACAGCATAACTTTACAGCGACTGCGTGACATACAAACTTTTAACCCTTCACTGACTCGCTATTTCAATATTTCATTCAGTTAACTCTTAGCGAGTGAGCGATAATTTTAACCATTTTTAGTCCGCTCAATCGCTAACCTATAACTCAACTTTCATAAGAAATCGTGACTGCGTGATTTACAATTTTAAAACATTGAACCTGCTCACTCGCACACAAATCAAAACTTGACATAAGTTCATCGTGATTACGCGATTCTCTTTCACTGACAGCTCGTCGCCCACTCGTACAACTTAGAGATACGTTAAAAAGACCGACGTGAAAAAGTGACCCAACTTAAAAAGGACTTCAAAAGAGATTTTGACTTCTTTCATGCGGCAAAGCACAGGAGTTTAATCCAAGAAAGCCCGAGAAAGCAAAGGCTAAGAAATTTCAAAGAAAACAAAGCAATGCTAACACGGTCATCTTGACAAAATGTCACCCCTGGACATCCACGTCATCCCGATAATCCTCCCATAAATTCTCTATATGATATTGGTAGGGCTCTGATGCCCAGGGAAGTGCCGCTACAATCTTTCCATGTGTATCAAAATGCTTCCACGCCAAGTAAAATTTTGCCAAGTTATAGCTTTTTAGTTCATTGTCCGCTTCTTTGGCGGCGGCCAGACTGCATGAATAATTCCCACAAGTGATTGGGAATAGAATATTAGTTACCTTCTTCAGGGCATAGAAGACATGCAGCTCCATTATCTGCCTGCAATATTCCAGGAGGACTATCTTGTCCCCGTAGTGTTTGGGCAACAAGTAGGGTTTCCCAGAGAAGCTGGTCACCCTTATATAAGTATGCTACTGAAATTATATATAATAATGTCCGTAACTCCGGACCAAATTTATCACCTTTGTGGATAGGTGGTATCCTACATCCTAGGTGGGTGTGAGCAGGTGGTAGTAAATGAAGGCATCATTTACTCGACAAAAACTGGGGAAGCTGGCCTCCCATTGTATTTGTGGGAAGTGGTCCCAAGGGGCCTTTTGTCCTGGGGGTGTCCTGTTGGTTTCAGGGCTGCGAGCATAACAACCTAGATAGATGCATTGTACTATGTTGAAAGTGTGATAATAAGCTCTAGTGACTACACAAAGCACGGGAAACAAGCCGCCTTGAGAATCCCAGAGTTTCCAATTTGAATGGCCAAAAGATCTCTGGCCTGTCGCTGAATGTACATAACTTTGAGCAAGGCTTGCATTTCTGGCCATGTTCCAATGCTAGTGTCGGTAATAAGCTAGACCTTGGACTCAATCTTTGAGCCTGTGATGACTCCATCCTTTATGTATTTCAGGCTCAAAGCCATCTTTTCCAGAGCCTTCTCCATTTTGGATCTTACTTCCGCCCTGGTACTTGCCGTGGAAGGTAGTTCTAGACTTCTGGGTGGTGAGGATGTGGATGCTTCAGACATGTTTGAAAGTACTGCTCCAGAAATCTACAAGGAAAAGTGACCGTCAGAATGCATTAATAAATTAATACTTCAGGGTCCAAAGATCTTACCATCGCGGTGTTCACTTCCCTTGAAAATTTAGTTTCGTTTAAAACTCTAGACAACATACATGTACATATCGTGATCTTAGGAATTTGATTAACCATCTGGGTTTGGGAATTTTATCACATTTGGTAAGAAGGACACAGGATGGATGATGGCAGGAGACCCGGAGCCTAGGGAAGTGACCGTTGGTAGAAGTGTACAAAAGGCAAACCGTCAAACCTACGTGGGTGAGTAATAAATGGGAGTTATGGTGATGACGATAGAGCCAACTGTCCGTATGCATGAAAAGTGAAGGCCACTTGGATAGATTTAAATGTGTGTATGGGTCATAAATGAAGGTTAGGCTATTTTACAGAGGAGAGAGAAAATTACCTGTTTGAAACTGGCCAAGAGCTGAGTTTCAAACAGGTGGTATTCTGCTCAGAATGAGCTTACAGACGAAAACCAACGACATAGGTAGCATGGCGAGCTTGCTAAGCTACCCAAAAGGATACACATAGGATATACATTAGAGTTGAAGGATATATATATGCAGACTAGAGGGATATACAATAAATATACACTGAATTTATACATATATACACAGCAAAGAAAATATCTACAAGAAACCAGGCAAAGCATAGAATATCTACAACTTCCTACACTATATACAAACTAGATTACACCTGCACAGAGGGTGAACAACCCTCTGACAGAGCCGACCCACCAAAGGGTGGAAAACTAGAAAGAAATGAAAGACGAACAAACAAAAAGGCAAAGGCAACACAAAACCAACGACACGAGATAGAAGGAAAGCCAAAGGGAGAGGAGGAACCAACCTGAAAACATAGAAAGAAAAGGAAAAGAAGCCTCCACAGAAGCTCTGCAATAGCTCCAACTACCAAATGATCACAATTTTCCACCACAAACCACTCACAATCGCTCGAAAATGCTGGAAATGATTAGCACTAGATTATCGCTAAATTGCTACAAGTCACTCTGAAATCGCTCTGATTGCTTGAGTGTTTAATCGTGGTAAATGTGAAAATGACAGGTAACTTCTATTTATACCCATGATAAAAAGCAAGCCACCTTCCCATCCGCAAACTCTAGATAGACAGACCTCCAGACTCCGGGCCCGGGGATTCCCTGCGACGATATCATCTTAAGAAAAGAGAACATTGCGGCGAAGAATCCCGGAGTCCAGAATCTGACTCCCGACAAAGGATGACCAACTCTGGGACTGAGGTCCCGGAGGCATGAGAAACCAACAAAGTAAAGCACAACTGTAGGGAAGAAAACCCTAGAGAAGGAAAACAAAAGAAGACAAAGAAAGAGACAAGGCAAGAGCAAAAAAGCAAAAACAAAAAAAGGGGGGGACTCAACATTTTGCACACAAAATGTAGGGACAGGGATGCAGGGCATAACAAATGATGACTATCTGGGACAAATGTCTTATCACATTTGAGAACTACAGAATGTCTGGTTAGTAGAAACTGGAACAAGTCGCTACTCGAAGTATCTTACAGGCAAAGAGTAACACGTCTGAGGAAATCCAACCACACGGGATCCAGTCCATAGTCTATAGTCTCAGTGGTGGAGTGTGTGCTTTGGAAGGAAATAAAGTTGATGACCTCTGGGAGGAGTAGAGAAGAGGCACTAATTACATTGAACCATAGTCATCAAATTTGTTCATTTCTCCCAGAGACCGAAGCTTTGTCCCGCTTCCCTTTTCTATTTATTTTATACATTTCTGGGTGGAAGGGCGGTACTTCTTTCACCATTAAGCTTAAGCTTAGCTAATTTTAATGATGGTACTTCTTTCACCTTTCCATCTATTTCATATTTTGAGTAGGGGATGAAACTCCAGACCCAAAAAGAATTCTTTAAAAGTTCATAATTGGGTCAACCAACCTGTAAAACTAATCTACCCTCGGTGTGTCCGATTACTCGTTCCTTATTTTTATTTCACTGATTGCCAGACCTCCGGAGATAAACCCAATGGAGATTTGCTCAAAATGTACCACCAAATCTATAAAATAGCTTCAGAGACCAGACCGATTCCATGATGCTAAAGACAGATTCTTAAGTTCACCATGCTACAGACATCATACTGGAGACCAAGGTTTATGCGAAGCATTCCAATCCTTACAAGAGAGAATAAAACACCGGAACCCGAAGAGAAAACCAGAAATGAAAACAAAAACCACCAAAAGAGGAGTTCCCTGGAGGGCAACCAACAAGGCTATTTACAAGACATGGTACCTCCCAACAAGGCACCAGGAAAGAAATATTTATAAGTGGAGGGCTTTACATAAAGTACAATTTTGGACAAACTTACCCTATTTGAAATAGTGTTTGAGAAACTATCCATTGACGGGCAATGGGATAGGTTCTCCAATTAGATGGTAAGTGTTTTCTCTATATATTTTTGAGATTAAATATGGTCCGAGCCAGAGCCATTGGAACTTGGTGTGCTTACCTTTCTTTTTCTGGGCCTTGTCCCACAACAGGACCAAGTCCAAAATCTGAAAAGCCTTGTATTGGGCTCTGTGGTCAAACCATCGTTTTACCACTGCTTGGTGATGTGCAAAATGTTCAAGGACTGCATCTTTTTGTTCCTCCATTCTCACCATATTTAGGATCCAAACCTCCACGATGTTATCCCGGTTGCTGAAATCCTACATAAACTGCAAAATTGGGATCTATAAGTTAATTGGGAACACAGGGTTCTAGCCATAAATCAAATGGAACGAGGATGTTCCCAGGGCGGCCTTGATTTGAATGCGATCCGCCCAGAGGGTGAATTTCAACTTTTGATGCCAATCTTGGAGATTCTGTTCTAGCAGGTGTTTGATCACTTCAAGTAGATTTTTATTCATAAATTCAACAACACCGTTCCCCTATGGATAATAGTTTCTAGAAAACTTCAAAGTGATCTTTCGATTGTAGGTCCACTCAAGTAATTGTGCTAAAGAAAATGCCAAACCATTGTCACATACCAAAGCAAAGGGCATCCCAAACCTTGTGACAATATTTTCTTCCAAGAATTTGATAACTACGTGTGTTGTGTTATTCTTGCAAGGTATAGCTTCGGACCACTGGGTGCAGTAATCAGTAGCCGTAAGAATGTACCGGTGATTGGTAGATGAGTTGGGGTTGATCTCCCCGATGAATTCAAATTCCCATTGGATGAAGAGCCTAGCCTCAAAAACTGGTTGCAAAGGCATATCCAGGTTACGCTCATGGTGCACCACGGTTTGGCAAGTGTGGCATTTCCAAACGTGAGTGTAAACATCTTTAAATAAACAGGGCCAATATTACCTGGCCTAAAGGATCTTATGGGTGGTGGCATCTGCTGAGCCATGTCTAGTTCCAAACTACCCATGAAATTCATCAATTATCTTTGCAGCTTAGTCTCTGTCAATGCACCAGAGGTACACTCCTTCATAGTTCCTGCAGTAAAGCGCAAAGTTTTTTATCATAAAATGAGCACTTTTCATCCGTAGGGTGCGGTGTTTATTGGGAGGAAACCCCTCTAGGCATTTTTTATTCAATAGAAAATATACCAGATCAGTATACCACGGGTCTTGAGTGATGGACTCTAATGTGTAAGTTTGGCATTCTATGTTGGGAGTCTCTTATGCCATTGCTCGACTCAGTCGCTGGCCCCGGACTATCTTCATGGGCTGTATTTCTAAATCATATTCCTGGAGGATGGCCATCCATTTCCTCTATCTCTCACCCAACTCACTCTGCATTAGCAGAGACTTTACGGCCTAGTCTGGGATGATAGCATGTACCTTGCTCCACAGAATGTAATGCCAGAATTTCTTCATGGTGCAAACAAGAGCAAAGGCCTGCCTTTCTAGCGATGAATACCAGACTTTAGCATTCTTAAAGGGGGAGCTCATGAAAGCTATTGGGCATTCTTCCCCTTCAACCTTTTGAGTCAACACCGTCGTGGCAAAATGCGGTGAAGCAAAGGAGTAAATATAAAACGGAAGGGAGTAGTATGGACTAGCCAGGACAGGTGCTTTCATTATTGTCTATTTGATCTAGGAAAACGCCCACTTTGCTTCAGGACTCCACTCAATCTTGGTATCCTTTTTTATCATTTCATTGAGTGGTTTAACTATTTTAGCAAACACCGTGATGAATCGTCGGACGAAGTTGATCTTCCCGAAGAAGGATTGCATCTCCTTCTTGCTACTGGGCATTTTTAAGTTTAGCAGTGCTTCAACTCTCTTAGGGTCAATGGATATGCCCTTCTCAGAGACAATATGCCCGAGAAACTTCCCTTCAGTGACCCTGAATATGCACTTCTTAGGGTTGAGGGATATTCCATACCGGCAACATCTCTCATAGATCTGAGCGAGATGGGCAGAATGATCACGCCCATCCCAGGAAAAGATGGTCAAATCATCCATATAGATGATTATGCACCGATTTACAAGGCCCTTGAACGTAATGTACATGGCCTTTTGAAATGTGGCCCCTGTGTTAATCAAACTAAAGGGCATCCTCCTGTATGCAAACATTCTCCATTTGGTGGTAAACAATATTTTCTCTCTATCTTCATACTTAACCATGATCTGGTTATATCTGGAGTACCCATCCAAGAATGACATCATTTGGGATCCATTTACTATCTGCAACACCTCATCCAGCGAAGGGAGAGGGTGATTATCTTTCTTGGAGGCCTTATTCAGGTTTCAGAAATCCACATAGAGGTGAATTTCACTGCTCTTCTTTCTCACAGGGACCAAATTGGAAACCCATGTAGTGTGCCAAATTGAAAAGATTATCTGGGCTAACAGCAGTTTTTCTACCTCTTAACGAATTAGGGGTTCAATTAGTGGGTTGACCAATCATTGTTTTTTCTGAAAAGGCTTAGCATTAGGTTTCAGGGGAATAGTATGAGTCATAATGGATGTGTCATATATTTTCAAATCCTCATATCCCCATGTAATTACATCTATGTATTCTCAGAGAACTGCAAGAATCTTCTCCTTCTCCTCAGGGGAGTAGGAGGTGCTAATGTGGATCATCTTTTCTTCACCGGGTTGGCCGATGTTTACCCTTTCAAACTTTCCTCCCTCAGAGGAACATGAAATCTTTTCCCGGGCTTGAGGGTCCAAGTCAAAGATTCTTTCAAGCGCAACCATCCCCTTCAGGATGGTATTAGTGGGTAGGTCCATGATCCCATCGTCTTCGTCACCCTGCCCAATATCATCATGGCCTCGTTCCTCCACTACCTCATCTTCAAAGACACCAACATTGGCCATGAAGGCTAGGATATGTTGATCATCCTCAAAAACCTGAAAGTGGGTGACATTATCTGGAATGGACGGGGTGGGGACCATCTCAACTAAAAATCTTCAGAGTCGTGAGCTGGCCATGGGCTCAAGTGTGCTGGAAAAAATGGCAAGGGCATCCGGGACATAGTTCCATCATCGGGGAATGAGATCAATGCCAAAGGCATCAAAATCTTCAATAAGGCTCCAAGCTCGATTGCGGTATGTAGCCAGTCTCTTGTCATGACATGTATATTGACTCCAAACCTATTTGACAACCAACTCTGAATCACCCAGAGCCCGGAGGCGGGTGACACCTTTCCTTAACACAAATAAGAGTCCAAGAACCAAAGCTTCGTACTCTGTAACATTATTTATATAGTTGAACTGTAGTCTATAGGATGCGAGGAAGGATTTCCCTTGTGGGTTGATTAATTCTACTCCAGCCCCGCAGCCTTGCTTGGATCGGGATCCATCAAACTTGAGGGTCCACAAATCGCTATTCGTAGTTTGGGGCTAGGGAGAAAGAGTAGCCTTTAGATTGTTCTTGGGAGACTTGGGAGGAACTTCCTCCCAAACTATTGGCGTGCAGGTGGGGTTTACCTCCGGAGGAGTTTGGATCTAGGATTCCCGGGGAGATGGCACCAAAGGAGTGCATCCCGTAGGAACACTGGGCTCTGTGGAATCAGTTATGCATTCTCTATTCTGAAAGGTGTCGATGTGCCAGGTAGCGACCGAAAGGCAAAGCCCACACTCAAGTTCTGAATATTTTTGATAGTGTACTCGGCACTAAGAGCCAGACAAGAGTGTAGTGGGGGTCACTGTGGCACCTTGAGAGTCAACCTCAACTCTCAGCTTTTCTTCTAGGTCCTGGCTTCTCTGCAGCACTATGGGATTCTCCCCGGGGGTGAAATCGAATGTTAAGATTTCAAAGGGTCGGTACACCCCAGGAGAAGTCTCAGAGAAGAAGACCTCACTGACCCTCCTGGCCTCGGTAAGGACCTACTTCATCTGGGGTTCACTTTCAACCCAGATCTTGTTTGATTCTCCTTCCTAGGGGAGCCATAGGTGGGAGAAGTCAGTCAAAAAGTATCCATTCAAGGACTTAGACCAATTATGACTTAATAACATCCCATAAGTCTCTGGGATGTCCACCACTTGAACATCGACTATGCTGGCTATCTTGGGGTCGTGGATAAGCTGTATCTGGACGTTCTTCAATTCCCCCACCATTTTTATGGTAGTCTTATCCAGCTGGATCACTGCACCATTAGATGGAGTGGGATGGAATCCAAGCTTCTAGCATATGGATAAGGGCATGATGTTACCTAAAGCTCCAGATTCTACTAAGAAATTATGTATGTTTTTGCCTTGGATATTCAGGCCTAGTAGGAAGGGAGGATCTTCATTATTTCCCCGAAAGATAGCTGTGTTGGTGTCCTCGAATGAGACAGTCTTGGGCGGGCAACTGATGACTTCCAGGTTTTCCAAGAGCTTCAAAAGAGACTTCTTCTATTTGGGATAGTTTAGAAAAACCTCCATCAAGGTCATGGAGGTGGTGGTCCATTCTAACACCTTTGTAATGTCAAATCTTCTTCCCGGGAATTGGTGACTTCCCTCGGCTAGGTCTTTCGCTTGGTTAGAGCTAGAACCTTTTAGAGGAGTGGGCTGGCTAGTTGTGTTATCCTGGGGGGAAGTGTCCTTGATAGGGGGCATAGGTGTGTAAGCTGGTCCTTTACTGGCCTGACTCTGAGTAATGTATGGAATCTGTGGGTTGGTGAAGGCATTGGCCTCAAAGGGCGGGATAGATTCATCAAATAATCCATGTAATTTGGATTCCTCTTCATCTTACCCAGAAGTTCCAAAGAAGATGGTCTCACAGGTGAAGGCACTGTGATTTGACTCTTGCATAGGAGGCTCTAGGGGAGTAGCATCCTACGATTGTTGTTTGTCCAACTAGGAGATCATGATGACCTTTTCCAGCGTGGCATAATTCACTTCATTGTGTGAGCCCGTGTCATGCAGTCTACACCAATTAGTCATGGGCTGGAAGTCTGCGACTGGTGTGAAATGCGATGGTCTAGCACCACTTTGGTTGGCATTTTGGTTCAGAGGTGGACCTTCAATGTTCGCGTTATAGTTCCACTGTTGTTGACTAGGCTGAGGCCCATTGTTGAAATTCCTTCCCCTGGCATTATTGTTTCGTTGGCCGGAGAAGATATTCCCTCTCTTGGAATTAGAATTTTGGGGTCCATAGGACCCCGCCTTCAGTTGACCCATGTCCATAGTTAGGGTAGACAACATTCTCCGGAGGGACTCAACCTTGGCGGTCAACTAAGTGTTTGCATCACAGTGTGACAGTTGTTATTGTTGGTTTCCTGGGAAGGCAGCAGTATTCATTAGAGTCGAGGGCGGCAATCCTCCAGTTGCGAATGACTAAAAGAAGGGCACTCTAGGTGGTTGTGTCTGAGGTTATTGTGCCTACTATAGTTGATTCCAAGGGAAGGCCTCTAGGCTTGGTATTGCCTGAGTCTGTGAGGGATAAACATACCGGGCTTGCTAGTCTATCGGCGGTGGTGGCAGATTCATTGCCATCGTGGGGGCACCCATTGCCAGATTGGGGTTATACCCCCTGGCATACGTTGTTCCACCAGAGATCATGTTAAAGGGTGTGCTCTGCCCTATCCCACCCAAGGATTTGTTGAGACCACGAGATAATTTTAAGGCTAGATTGTAAACCTTCACCAAAGTATCCTGGTCACCCGCGGCGATTTTTCTCTAAAGGAGAGTGGCAACGAAGGGGTCCATTGCATTAAGATAAGTCTGTATGGTTACTTCTAGGGATGGGATGAAAGGGCCCATGCACCACTTCAAGGCGCACTGGAACTGATGGTTGAATGCTGCAAGGGGTTTATTTGGTTCCTTCCTAATGGAGATGAACTGGCTATGGGACCAGGCTGGGTCCACATGTACGTGAAAGGCAGCCAAGAAGGTGTCCTCCATGTCCTGCCAACTATTAATGGAGTTGGAAGGAAGGTTAAGGTACCGGTTTAACTCACCCTACCCTAAGGACAAGGGAAACATCTGGGTCACGACATCTTCATGCTAGATCTGGTGTCGATTCATGGCATCCTTATATGCCTGTAAATGTTCTTTTGCGGTCCATGAGCCTAAGTGCTCATATCATGGGCAAATCTTCTCTGGGTGTGAGGGTAGGTCGTTGATTACGCCCGAAAAAGTTTCTATTAGGGACCCAGTGTTACCAAAATATGCAGCCATTGGGGGAACTAGATTTTGAGTAGTTTGAGCGCTAGTTCCCGGTATTGTCTGAGAAGTTTGGGTATTTTGAGGTATGCTAGACCCTCAGAAAATAGTGGCTGGTGTGGTTTTCAGGGTTTGTTTCTTTCGAGTAGGAGGCTTGAGTTCAACAAACCTTCTGGGGTTTAAGGCTGACCTAAGGATTCTCTCAAATTTTGCTGGGGAGAAAGACCCAATCCCACTGAAGGCTTGACTCCTAAAACTATAGATTGGGGAACCCTTAGGAGGTGTAAAATTAGAATCTTGAGAGGGGGATGAGTTCATGCCCTCCTAGCACCAGTTTTTGTTGACGAAGTTTTACTGACCGGGTCTGCCAACAGTCATAAGTTGTCACTGGGTGCCGGGGGTACCGGCCAACTCCGCCTGCAAAGGCTATCCGGGGAAGTTAGATTCCTTGGGCTTCCAAGCACCTGGGTGTCGGGTCACGACGGTGCGGGGCTCAGTTGAGAGAAGTGACTATTTTCAAGGGGGATAGTTGGTTTCTTCAACTCATTCTCTCTGGAGATTCAGGAAGGTGAGGTTTCTCCAAGCATTCTACACTTAGCAAATAAACTGAAAAAGAACTTGCAGGGTCAGAAGTACTTCATCTATCTATAGTTATGTTTAAATATTCAAAACATCGATAATGCTCTGATATACTACACTAAATACTGAAGAAATACACAACCATCCTTTCATATTTTGTCGGTAGCAAGAGAAAAGAGGACGTTAAGCTACTTAAAATATTAGAGCAGAAGACATAAGGAACATAAAACATAAAATACTATTAACTTAGAAGTTTGAATGCCAACAACATCATTGCAAAGTACTCTCCCTTCTTCATTAATATTCTTCCAGCAAACACTGGTGCGTGATACAATGGCAGCTTCAGGGGAGCATCTAACTATTGGAAGGTGAAATAATGGAGCATTGAGCTCTGCAATTGAAATGAAAATACTACTTTTCTATTACTGTAGACAGCAAAATCAACAATTTTGCCGACCCTTGGAAAAGGGCCAGACTTACCATTTATACACATTTTCATCTAACCCTAACCCTAACCCTATTTGACATTACACTATAATAAAATATAATATCTGAGGGTCGGTACTACTTGTGCCACCCTATAAAAGACCTTGAGACAGAATAGGCCTGACATGTCAGATGAATAAGACAAGAAGGTAGAGTGGAAGAATCAGCTTTGAGAAAAGAACTAAGAAAGAGAAGGAAGAAATCAGATCCCTGGGGATCAAGGCTACATGCCTCATAAATGGGAAATGCGGTGCCTTATCTCCAATGTGCCAGGTGTACATCCAAAGTGGCACCTCAAGAAGACCATCTGTCGAAAAACCAACTGTTGATCTGATGTTCCTCGATGTAGCCAACTACCCTCTGACAGTCTCTATTAACCACTTCTGAAAGTGACCGGTCAAGCTCGGGGACTGGGACATGGATCGCTTGAAAGAATACAAAATTTAGGATCTTGGATTCTAGGATCCAAGAACTTACATTCTGAAAGAATAAAAAATACAAAATGCTTGGGTTTTCTCCGGCCCCCAGAGAAACTTTATTGTTGCTTATTGTCAATGAAGGTTTGTAGAAGGCGGGAGATTCCATCCTCATCAATTTCTCTAAGGCCAGACCGCCGGTACTTAGCCGCCTCAATTTGTTCCCCTAGCCCCGGAACATTATTCTTGAACTCATCGACCATTTTTGTCACATCATGACCACTAAGGACCATGCGAGTTAGCCCTATCATTTGAGTCTCATCCAGTCCCTCTAGGGACTGATATTTGGACTCCATCAATTCATCAAACTTACCCAAAACATATTCCTCTAGAGTGCATGTGTCAGTGCTGAATGGGTCAACTCTGGAGACCTTTGCGATAAATGCCTTGTACATATATGAAGAATATTGCACTGTGTTGACTTTATCATGTAGAGCCCCTACCAATTTCTTGAGTACCTCCAATGTGAGGTCAAGTCTAGAGTGTTGGGTCCTCACAAAGTCAAATGATTCTTCTCCCAGAATCCCAGATTTGGAGACCATCTCTTCCCCAAGGCTGAGGAGTTCCTCCAGTTCGACCTTTCATGCCCCATAGTTTTCCATGTCACCCTCCCATTTATTAAGGATAGTCTCTACCTAATGCAAAATGTGTCATGCCGCATATAAATCTTGGAGGGTGGATATTAGGAAACACTGGGTGTTTCCTATTTGCAGAGCGACCCACTCATCGACCGCTTGGGCCTTCTTCTTCATTGCTCACAGGGAGTCAATGTCAATCTATGGTAATGGCGCATCAGACATGGAGGCCTCCAGAGAAATGGCACTAATAAGCCTGGCCAGCTCAGTAAGCAATCCCATAAGGTTCATTGTCTTTTCTTTTTCCGCTTTGAGCCTTTGGGCCTCCTTTTCGTATCAGGCCTCCATCGCTATGGTTGCCTCTTTTAACAGGTTCACTTCACCCTGTTTACCTCTTTTTCCCAGTGATATCTCTGTGATATCATAATCTCTAGCCTCAGTCACTGCCTCATCAGTGTCTGGGGGAGGTGTTGCAACAACGGCAACTATTTCTCCTCCCGGCCCGGTTCAAAGAGTATGAACCATTTGGGATTTTTTGGCTTTTGGTGGGCCCTGGACCTAAGCCATCATTTTGGCTAGGGAGAGGTGAGTTTTAGGGGTGGACGGGGATTTTCTCTTCTTGCTTTCAACTAACCACTGAGGCAGTAGGGGTGGCTTATTTGCCAAAGTCTGTTCTTTCAATTCTTCCCTGGTGTCCTATTGTTGTTTCTCCTCAGTGGTGTGAGTCTCACCTACCCCTTTCTCTTTGTCTTGGGCTTCATTAGGAACATTTCCCCCGGTGATGTTTATCTCTTATGCCTTGTCCTTTGTATCTTCATCTTTGTCGGGGCCTTCATTGGCTGTCTCGGGGGTGTCCTGTTGTTCTTCTTGCTCTTTAGCCTCTGTTGCCAGGATCTCTTCTTCTGATATATCCTTTGGTAATAAGGGAGGTACCAGGCCAAGATTTAGCATTTGTGCCACAATTATTACCTGTCCAAATGTTTCTCCAGGGAGTGACATTTGAAACATGGTGGCTGAGGTTACGGTTTCTCCCGTAGGTCTAGTTCCCTCAGCAGATGTCGCTTGTTCGCTCTGTCTTTACTGGTCCACCTCTGTATCCTGCATCTCTGAAACTTTGGGGGCAATCTTCTTCTCTATCTTCTCCTCCTCCATCTGTTCCTCCTGCTCTTGTGTAGGTATTTGTTCCTGATCTTCCTCTTCTACTGGGACTTCTTCCGTCTGCTCGATGTCCCCCTATAAGTTACCGAACTCGTCGGTTGCAAAAACATCATCAAACTCATCTGTGGAGCAGGGTTGGCTGGGACATTGACAGGTTCTGCTTCCTTCTCCAGCTCTAGGGAGTCGGAAGAAAGGATCTCAACTTGGGGAGTCTGGGGCATCCCCAACTCCAGCTCCTTCTTGGGCTTTGGGTCAAGCCTCCTCCTTCTCTGAGTAATCAAGGGTGGACCCGCATCCCTTACTACTGCTTGCTCTGCCAGATCCACCCCTATTGCCTTAACCATCAAGGCTGCTAGTGAAGGGGAGGATGGAGGACAAATTGGCCCATCCATGAGCACCAGGGTAGCCAACCGTTTGATTAGCTTCTCCTTCATTTGCTAGGAGGCTACTACCGATTGCCTTATTTTCTCTTTAATAGGGACTTCCTGTACAGTGGGAGTTTTCTACCCCTTTTCCTTTATCTAATCTTTGTGAGGAAGTCTCGGCACCCGGATTTAACTTGGGTACTGGTTGGGCCGCCCGACGGACGCTTCTGGGGCACACCTTTTTGAAGTAGAGGTGGCTATGTTCAACAATGTTGTGAGTGAACTCTTCTATTGTGGGCCCTTCTTGCGCATCCCAATTCACTGGTGGAAGGGCCAACTTGTCGATCCCCTTTTCCTTGTACTGGGGATTGACCATGGAGCCGATATCTGAAAAGTCCTTTGGGAATCTCCAGAGCTTCAATCTCTCCATCATCCCTATGGTCATCCTGACAAAATGCCACCCCCGAACATCCACATCATCCTGGAAATCCTCCCATAAATCCTCCATATGATATTAGTGGGGCTCTGATGCCCGGGGAAGCGCCAAGTAAAATTCTACCAAGTTATAGCTTTTTAGTTCATTATCCACTTCTTTGGTGATGGCCAGACTGCATGAATAATTTCCACAAGTGATTGGGAATGAAATATTAGTTACCTTCTTCAGGGCATAGAAGGCATGCAGCTCCATTATCTGTCTGCAATATTCCAGGAGGACTATCTTGTCCCCGTAGTGCTTGGGCAACAAATAGGGTATCCCGAAGAAGCCGGTCACCCTTATATAAGTATGTTGCTGAAATTGTATATAATAATGTCTGTAACTCTGGACCAAATTCATCTCCTTTGTGAACAGGCGGTATCCTACATCCCGTGTGGGTGTGAGCAGGTGGTACTAAATGAAGGCATAATTTACTCAGCAAAAACTGGGGAAGCTGGCCTCCCATTGTATTTGTGGGAAGTGGTCCCAAGGGGCCTTTTGTCTTGGGGGTGTCCTGTTGGTTCTGGGGCTGCAAGCATAACAGCCCAGATAGATGCGTTGTAGTGTTCTGAAAGTGTGAGAATAAGCTCTGGTGACTGCATAAAGGATGGGAAACAAGCCACCTTGAGAATCCTAGAGTTTCCAATTTGAATGGCCAAATGATCTCCGGCCTGTCACTGAATGTACATAACTTTGACCAAGGCCTGC
This sequence comes from Thuja plicata, assembly GCA_018584345.1. NCBI lineage: Eukaryota > Viridiplantae > Streptophyta > Pinopsida > Cupressales > Cupressaceae > Thuja > Thuja plicata. The sequence continues at coordinate 274,259 of MU224410.1, read as the reverse complement.
ATTTCTGGCCATGTTTTGATGCTAGTGTCGGTAATAAGCTAGACCTTGGACTCAATCTTTGAGCCTGCGATGACTCTGTCCTTTACGTATTTCAGGCTCAAAGCCATCTTTTCCAGAGCCATCTCCATTTTGGATCTTATTGTCACCCTAGTACTTGTCGTGGAAGGTAGTTCTGGACTTCTAGGTGGTGAGGATGCAGATGCTTCAGACATGTTTGAAAGTACTTCTCTAGAAATCCACAAGGCAAAGTGACCGTCAGAATGTATTAATAAATAAATACTTCAGGGTCCATAAATCTTACAATCGCGGTGTTCGCTTCCCCTGAAAAATTAGTTTCATTCAAAACTCCAAACAACATACATGTACATATCGTGAACTTAGGAATTTGATTAACCATCTGGGTCTGGGAATTTTATCATATTTGTTAAGGACACGGGATGGATGATGGTAGGAGACCCGGAGCCCAGGGAAGTGACCGTTGGTAGAAGTGTACAAAAGGCAAACCATCAGACCCACGTGGGCGCCATGTGGGTGAGTAATAAATGAGAGTTATGGTGATGACGGTGGAGCCAACTATCTGAATGCACAAAAAGTGAAGGTCACTTAGACAGATTTAAATGTGTGCATGGGTCATAAATGAAGGTCAAGCTATTTTACGGAGGCTAGAGAAAACTGTCTATTTGAAACCCACGGAGAGCTGAGTTTCAAACAGGTGGTATTCTACTCAGAACAAGCTTGCGAACAAAAACTAGTGACATAGGTAGCACGGTGAACTTGCTAAGCTAGCTGGCAGGATACACACAAGATATACATTAGAGTTGAAGGATATATACATGCAAACCAGAGGGATATACAACAAATATACACTAAATTTATACATATATACACAGCAGAGCAAATATCTACAAGAAACCATGCAAAGCACAGAATATCTACAACTTCCTACACTATATACAAACTAGATTACACCTGCACAGAGGGCGGACAACCCTCTGACAGAGCTGACCCCCCAACGGGTGGCAAACCAGAAAGAAACAAAAGATGAACAAACAAAAAGGCAAAGGCAACACAAAACCAATGACACCAGATAGAAGGAAAGCTGAAGGGAGAGGAGGCATCAACCTGAAAACGCAGAAAGGAGAGGAAAAGAAGCCTCCGCAGAAGCTCTACAATACTTCCAACTACCAAACGATCACAACCCATCACCATAAACCACTCACAATCGCTTGAAAATGCTGGAAATGATTAGCACTAGATTATTGCTAAAATGCTACAAGTCACTCTGAAATCGCTCTGATTGCTTGAGTGTTTAATCACGGTAAATATGAAAATGATAGGTAACTTATATTTATACCCATGGTAAAAATCAAGCCACCTTCCCATCCGCAAACTCCAGATAGACAGACCTCTGGACTCTGGGCCCAGGGATTCCCTACAACAATATCATCTTAAGTAGAGAGAACATCGCGGCAAAGAATCCCAGAGTCTGAAATCTGGCTGCTGACAAAGGATGACCAACTCTGGGACTGAGGTCCCAGAGGCATGAGAAACCAACAAAGCAAAGCACAACCACGGGGAAGAAAACCCCGGAGAAGGAAAACAAAAGAAGACAAAGAAAGAGACAAGGTAAGAGCAAAAAAGCAAAAACAAAAAAAAGGGGGGACCCAACATTTTGCACACAAAATGTAGGGACGGGGATGCAGGGCATAACAAGATCCAAATTGATTAACCCCAAAAGAAGGATCAATGCACAAATAAATCATCCATTTGGAAATGAGAGCAAAGAGGAAAGATTTTAAATTCCCATTTTGGAAAGGAATGTTATTGATAGCTCTAGGAATTGAAATGGATGGGATGAAGTACCAACCTTAAAATAGTGCAGATCAAAGAATGTTGTTTTCTGAGGTCTGTAGGTTAATTCTGGAAAAACTAAAGTATGATCCAGAATTGGAACGCAGAGACGAATAAAAATCAGAAATCATTTTCCATTCTGATGTCGTCTTATGAAAAAGGTTGACCTTGACCCACAAATGTCAACCTTGACCCCAAAATGTCAAACCTGACCCAATAATGTCGACCTTGACCTGCACAGATCTGAAAGTGACTCTGTTTGCGGATCCTAAAAGTTTGTTGAAATGGGTACCCAGATCTAAGTCCAAATCTGTAGTCCTGAACTTGTACCTGCAAGAAAAAGAGATTTGTTTGTTGGGGGGAGGGGTTTGCCTTGGTCAAACCCCAGTTTTGGAATTAACCTCAAATATATGTAATTGAAATTGTAGAAATAAACAAAGTAAATAAACAAATTCACCTTGCTTGTATGGAGACCCTTGTGGTGGATTCAAATCCTTAGATCCACAAGGATGAATGCTTGAAGTTGTTTGAACTTTGTAGAAGAGTATGAAGTTGATCTACCATGCCAATTCATGGCTCCATGGAAGTAAATGTGCTCAAGTGCTTGAATTGAGAATGTAGGTGTCTTGAATGCTTGAGAGATCTTGGTATTGCTTCTTGATCATGATTAGAAGACTTGGCTCACTTGATGATGGTTCTTCATGCTTAGAGAAAATGAGAGAGAAAGCCCTTCTTTTATAGTAATCTTGGGCACAAAGGCCAACATAGAAAACAATAATTAAGGGTCCATGGCACAAAACTCTAGAGAGGTGCACATGGAGAGGAGAA
>MU224410.1:195180-205669 GCA_018584345.1 Thuja plicata | reverse complement strand
AGCTTTTAAGCACTGGAAGAGAGTGACCTGCTCTGATACCAATTGAAAAACAAGAAATGCTGAGAGGGGGAGGGGGTGAATCAGTATTTCAAAACTTTAACCAGATGAACAAATAAGCACATTCAAGGAGACAAGACACAGAAGTTTTTTCTCACGTGGAAAACCCAAACAGGGTAAAAAATCACGGCTTCACTAATTAATGGGGCTTCAACCCTTTTACACAAAGAGCTACAACTCTTCAGGCTTCAACCTGATCCAGAAGGCTACAACCTTCCCTCTCGAGAGGTTATGGTAAGACTGAAAACCAACGTTCGTTCTATGTCTTCATTGAAACATGAAGACCCAGTAATTGCAGACTAACTTAACTTAATCTCACATTCATGAACTGTTCTTGATTAGCATCAATTCTGTATATGCAAAACATAATCACTGATTAACACTTGCTCCATCAAATATATGCTGCTGCTGGAGAATATCCTTTGGATGTAAGTGAACTGGCAGTTGCATCCATTTCTGAGATTTTACGTAGACTGATGAAATACACCAGTTCCAGTCCAGATTTTTTCATTACTACCCCCCCCACACCATTTTACACTTTTTATTGTATCTTTTTATCACCGCCACTCTACACTTTTTCATTCCACATAACACCCCGATCAGATTTTCTACTCACCCTGTGGATACGTTTTGCATCCACTTGCACATTCTATTTTCAGCTCCACCGACTTTTTGCAGAGCAGACTGTATACAGAACAGCATTAAAAAATGCGACAGTGCCAAAAAACGTTCTTTTCTTATCCTTTTTAGAGTGTTTAATGATATTGTGGATTTGTAAGTGCTCATGACAAAAACGCTAAATACATTATTACTTGTTCTGCCGCTTTATCAGAACGGAGAGTCTCTTTGGCTCGAGCACATGGTTCATTTTGCACACGACACCTCTCACAGTCTCCATGACTTTTTTCGCAGCCACGTCACACAGCACACCTGTTGTAACCGCCTCTGCAGAACTAAACAGACTGCCCGCATATGATTTTTTGCGAGAGAAGAGATAGACTAGGACGACACGTGCAGTTAAAGGAAGACATTCGACAATCCAGAGGATGCGTGTTCATATTTGAGAAGATGTATTGTAACGGCTCTGTTTTTTTTACAGTGAGCAACAGTGTATCACAAGATTCATTTGCGAAACAAGGACTGGTGTAAGATGGACACCCGTGCACTTGCAAAGTGAGAGGTCCATATACACGAGGCATCAATGACATCAATGACGGAATTTTAACATAACCCAATGTGGATTTACTGAAAGCAATGTGATTTCCCAATGTCCGCAATAAAGAATAAGCTGAATTTCGAATTCGACACCTAGGGACTTCTTGTGTTATTATTAGAAATACATCCAGTTAATAATTACAAAATATGGTATTGGTTTTAGTCTTTAGAATAATTTGGCTTTGGCAGGCACCTATTAAGAAGCCAGCTGCCAATTTTTTTTTGAATGACAGTATAGTATGACAATTACCAATTCCAATGGAAAATTTAAATCACTACAGTTGTGGGGTAGAAGAAATTTACCATTGATCTGATTTGTGAGATTATAAATGAAGTAATATTAATAACTAATGCTAATAGCCTTAAATCCTCATGGAAGGATATTGCATTGTGCCTTACTAAAAATATATGCAACCTATTGCAACTTGGGCAGGGTCAGAAAAAGTCTTTTGTGCTGAAGTAGTTTGGGAATTTAATGTTATTTCAGCTATGACCTATGGACTGCCTAACTACAGATATTGATGATGATCTAATCTCAACTTGTGTATTCTATTGGTAAACTAGTTGTTTCGCTTCACAGCCAGTAGAAAATACTAGCAAGTCTTTTTATGGAGAACAAATTTAAAGGCTGATAGAAATGAGAGACCATGCAAAGCAGAAGCACCTGACCGGCTTATTATAAAAACACTCCCACTTAGCATAGCGATGGATAATTCTGTGAGCTGATGTTCAATTGTATAGGATAAGCCTTCATGTTAAATACATAAAGCTGTTCTTGGTGGAATTTTACCATTTGTATGGCTGAGGTGACTCATGCAATTATGTGTAATACCTTGTTGATTGTGATGATTGTGATTACCTAACATATGCTGGCTGATGCGCATCCTTTGCTGGGTTATTTCTAGTTTTTACAGAGACAAACTTTGAACTTGGGCATTTTAAGAAATTAAGAAGCAGATGTTAGTGAAGTCTCACCAGCTCAAAATCAACTTCAATGTAAATATTCTAGAAAGGAATATAAACAAAGACAAATAAAATGGAAGTCTATTGTTGGGAAACACTGTATGAAGCATTTTATGGGGAGATGTTTGGAAGTCGCTGATTGGAGTGTTTGTAAGCCACTGATTGGCCCCTACCATTGATAGAGACTGGGGGCAATCGGTGGTTTGCTTGACTCACTTCAGGTTGCTTCGAGCCAGAAATAGTCCCTTGGTTTGTATAAAAGTAATATTGTAATATTTACCTTATAATGTTCATTTAAGTGGTTTAGTTAGTTTAGTTAGTGATTTTTTATTCTGTAAGCGAGTTAGTTATCTTCTGTAATCTTTTATATAAGGAGCATTCCTCTCCTTTGTTTTATAAGAACATTCAATTATCATTTCAGTTTGTCGTACTCTTACTATATAAAGGGAATGGGTTCCCTGTGATCAGAAGTCTCAGTTAACTAGGCATGTACATGACCAGCCTTTCCTATAGAAGAAGGGGTAAGGGTGGCATTTGATCGTTCTTGATACTGGATATGTTGGTTGAGTGCTTGTTGGTGGCCTCGACCCTATTATAGAGTAGGGCCTTACTAAAGTTGAGATACCGAGAGTGGAAACTTCTGACAACATCCCTCAGGACCCTGACCAGTGAACAAAAACCTATTCTACTGCAGTGTCAATCAAGGCTAAAAAGTGGAGCTACAGTTAATAGATTAATAAATAGTGCTTGATTGAGAGAATTCCATGCGGTTGCGATCTATGTAATGTTTTCTCTAGGCGGGCCAATGAAACACACAAAATGGACTTTTCACTGTGCAGCTATATACACATGACCTTATATAGGGTTTTGTGACATGGGGTTTACGTGCCAATTCAAACCTCACGGGTGACTTTTCAGAGTACAGCTATACATAGATGACCTTCTAATGGTGATTTTGGTTCTCAGGCAGAGGATGAGGAAGAGGTTATAGATGGTCGACAAGTTAAATCTATAGAGTTTTCTCACGAAAGAACTCTTAATGGAATTTCTCAATGCCTGATTGAGCAAAGAAACAGATGGCTTCACTTCATCTTGATGAGGTGACTAAAATAGAGAGGGAACATGGGGAGACAAATAGATTTATTAAATTATGTATTCTCAGTTGAAGTGATTAATGAGCCTGCATTGTTTGCATAAGTAGCAAAATCAGAAAGAATGAAGTTCATTGAGAGAATAATATGATTTTACTATGAAAAACAAAAGTGTGGTGCTTTGGGTGCATGTCTATTTTGCTCCTGGCTTTGCTGGTCTGATTTTGGGGTGCAATCCCATGCCACCCATATTTTTTGTGGATTTGGCCATATGCAGTAACTCATACATGGTCTTTCGTTAACACAAACACAGGTACTTTTTGATTAGCCACTAGAAGATAAATCCATCAGATGCAATTAGTTTAACATGGTAAAGTGTAAGCTAGATAGTATAATGGGCAAAGTATAAAGCTTGATTGGTTGCAGATGTATATACACAACAAGAAGACATCAAACTATCAATAGATTTACAAAGTGCATTTATTAATAGAGTTTTGTAGGAAATAATATACATGACTCAATTATACTGTTTGTAAAATTAAGGATCAAAAACTAACATATATAAACTTTGTAAAGGATTTGTATGAATTGAAACAAGCTCTAATGACATGGTATGCAAAGATTGACAACTACTTGCACGAAATTGACTGTGTAAAAAGTGAGTCCAATGATGCTCTGTACACTCAAGTACAACAAAACAAAATTATGGCCATAGTGTTCTCTGTTGACGACCTCTTGCTGATAGGACGCGATGAACAGAGATGGGGATTTGAAATGACTAATTTGGGATTTTGTCACTACTGTCTGAGAAAACGATAAATTAGAAACCCAATGGTATTTTGGTTTCTCAGGCAAAATATATTTGAGAGTTGATGAAGTTTAAAATGGATGATTGTAAACCTTCTTTAATTCCAATAGAAAACAGTTTGAAACGTTTTAAGGAAGATAATGGGGAATTGGTCGATGTTACTAGATATAGACAACTGATTGGAGGTTTGACACATGGAAGCGAATATTTTTCTAGGGAATTTCTTGGCAAACCAAAATATAAAAACATTTTCATTATCTTGGGATAAAATTGGGAACCCAAAAACTGCAGAAAATTTAAAATAAAAAGAATATAAATAACTTTTATATATTATATTTTAAGCCATTCTAATGGCATAGAGAGTGAGAGAGTGAAAGTAGAGAATTCATGAATTTTGAAATCTGGATTTTTCATTAATTTTAACTTTTTTGATCTCCAATTACAGTACACACTAAGCAGTGCATTACTACATAGTTTAAACGTTAAAATGAGTTACAAACTACAAACTCCGAATGTATAGTACAATTTTAAAGTGGTATTTGCAGGAAATTTTAATTTTGCCTGTGATATCAATTGAGGCCTTTCATCTGGTACAATGTAGCATGAACAACAGAAAATAGTCTCCAAGAAGATGTGTTTGAACAGTGAAGCTTGCATGAGCAATGAGCTGCTGTGCACGAGAGTGAGAGTTGTCTTTATTAGATAGAAGCTGTAGGGGAAGGGTAGCTGCTCACCCTAACTTTGCGCACTCTAACCTCCTAAACAGTACATTGGATTTTGATGATTTTTTTTGTGTTTCTTCGTGTTTGCCTTAAGAGCTTAAAGCTATTGTTCACCTTTAGAGTTGACGTCCAATTTCTATTTATAGATGACCCAATAATAGTGCATTACAACCATCTCAAAAATTTGGACAACTAATCCAATACATATTCCTCTGATAACTGTTTTAACTTTTGACCAATACTTGTGCACAAATGACCCAGGTGTGCTATGGGCACCAATGAAGTTACCCAACTCCTCCAATCAAAGATCAATTTAACTACTGGGATTGCAAGTGGGTGGCTTGTGGTATATGCAAAATATTTTTGTGGGCTTTTAATTATCATGTAAAGCCTTTTTAAAAGATAGTAATTAGTGGATTAGGCGAGCATGGAGTGAACGGTTATTGGAACATGGGCAGTACCTGGGCCCCTTCCCCTAGCTGAAATGAAAAACCTATTGCCTAAGACACTGTTTCCTGACTACAATTCCTCCATTTTCTTACCTGATTGATATAAAAGTACATATGGCAATATACAATATCAAACTAGCAATGTAATACATTAGGAATGAATACCACCAGACATCTCTGGATTTTTATCATAATCTGTGCTTAAAGAGAAGCATTTTTTTTCATAAAGTTAAGTACAATTAATTGATAAGTTATAAAAGACAAAAAAACCTTCCTAATCATATGCATAAGGAAGATTGCAAACACCTAGCTGAAGGTCCTGTCCAAGCTAATTGAAATAAAAAATACACATCCAAATAAGTACAATAGGAATTTGCAATTTTTTTGAAATTAGCATAGGCTAATATATAATTAAATAAATAGGAATTTGCAATTTTTTTGAAATTAGCATAGGCTAATATATAATTAAATAATAAAAACTAAGGCAGATTCAAAAAGAAGCGAGAAGATCTGCAAATCCTTGGTTGTCGTTGACAGTGTTGCAGATTCAATAGAAACAAGCAGAGTAAGGAAAAAATCACAAGGCAGAGGGCATATATATCAAAAAATGAAATATTGCTAAAATTTTGTGATAAATCCAGGATTCCTTGGGAATATACCTTGATAAATAAGCAGATTTAAAGTGATAATATAAGTGTTATGTTGAACAGGTTTGCCTGACTGCTTAATTAGAAATTCAAATTATACTACCAAATATTTTAGTTTTTCTTGTGTTTGATTTTTTATATGATTCACAGGCCTCTATGTTAAATTACATTTAAGATATTTGTATACATACATATTTATGATTACAATGGTACAAACTCTTTATCATCCAGGTTTGTACATTTTAAAATGTTTTATTTCAGCCGAATCTACTGAACTTACAAGGAGATCATATTGATGATTTGTACAACAATTGATTGCAGGACTATAACTCCTGTTTCCAGCACTTTTGGTCATGAAAAGCTATCGTCATCATTCCTGTCAGTGCATGATAAGGTTGACTCTGTTGAAGTTTCGGGCATCCAAGAAATTGAGGGTGAATCCTATGCAAATTCTGTTGTTGGATGTGGGTCAGATTTGGATCAAGACAAAGTGGTGCAAAAATCTGTGCACTCTAATGTTCTTGATGCATTCCATTTGCTTCAGAGCAATCCTGCAATCCAGGTTTCCTGATTATACTTCTTAATGATCTTACTTTCTCAATGGTTTATGTGGTAACCTATCTAATCTAATTCTGATAATTAGTTCAGTTGTTTTAATTTTTCTCTCAAATCTTTACTACCTAATACTTGTTTGAGAATACTCAAGACTGATTATTGTTCCCACTGTTGAAGTATTGTGTTCATCGCAATGTTGACATGTTAATAATATCAGATCAGATGACAAAATGATCATTATTTGTAGAGGAAGCACAAAAGTCTATAATTCTAGAGGATGTAGAGAACAATAAATACGATGTAGGAAAGACGCTTGAGTTTCAGAAACTTTCTATACTTAAGAAGTTTTAAATCTAATGTGAGTACCTCAGATTGTAGTTTGCCATAACACAGCTGTTAAAATGTTAGAAACTTTGACATAGAAATATCCAGCCTGTTGATTTATGCAAGGTGTCAAGGCAAGGGGCTTGTAATTAGAAAATGAATCTCATTTAACGAACTGGCAACTTGGTGGTTGGAAACTGAAGTGATGGTTGCTCCATGGTGTATAATATTTTTCATGTACAAGACTCTGGGTCACATGTACAAGACTCTGGGTCAGTTTTAACCACATCCTTGTACTTGGCACAATAGTACTGTATTGACATTTTGGACTCTCCCTGATGATTGAGAATGCATGGAAATAATGTCGTTAAGAATTACTATTTACATGTTAACCTTTTTTAATTTGTATTTTAGGTAAATCAATGCAATTTTAACAAGGTTGCACGGGGATGGGGGTACTTGGGTACTTTGGGTACGAGTACGGGTACGGATATGGCTATTTCTCAAAATAGGGGACAGGGGTACGCCAATTTTTTTAATATAATTTAATATTTTATAGAAAATCTGAAAATATGAGTCATGACATTGACTTTTCAAAACAAGAACAATGATAAAGTTTGCAGATGTAATGTATTGTTTTCAGTTTCAGATTTGCAATATGTTTGACTTGTAATAATATATATGCTTGACTTTGTAATAATATATATGCTAAATGTTTAAAAGCATAACAGAGAAGGCAAACTTTAAACATGAACAAGAAGATCATAAATCATATAGCAATGACATATTGCAAATGATTCACTTCTGACTTGAATAGTGATAAAGTTTAGTAGTTTATTGTTAATCAGTATTGTATCAAAGTTTCAAATTGATTACATATTGAATTAAGCTTGATAAACAGCAAGCTGATACGAAAACAAAAAACTGGAACAAAAATCAGAAATCTTAATCTATCTAGTCTTCTACACCTTGATCATCCATATCAAGGTCCTCAGCTATGATGCTCTCCAAATAATCATCGCTCTCAAGCTCAGGTTCCTTTGTTGGTAGAATAACAGAGGGTAAGTCAGTAAGGTCATCTACTTCAACCTCTCCATCCACAAGGGCAGCAACTTCTCCATCAAGTGGAATTTGATCCCATTTTGATGAAGGACCCTCATTGTATCCAGGATGTACACGAGAGAGAAAACAAAGTGAGCTATGAATGTACACTAGGTTCTTTGTTTTCTTTAACCCTAACTGGTTCCTCTTTAGTGAATGAATGAACCCGTAAGTACTCCAATTTTTCTCACAAGATGAAGATGTAGCTATTTGTGAGAGCAATCTTCTTGCAAATGATTGCAATTTAGGAGCTTCACCTCCATGGTTCCACCACTACTCTATAGGGTCTTTCTTTACTTTCACATCATATAAAGCTTCCACAGAACCAAAATCACCTTGCCCACGTGAAAACTTATTTCATTGACTCTTCAAAATTGAAGCATCCTCACCTTGTCCATAAATCTTTTTTATTGCAGCTCAAAATCCTTTCATTACCTCCTTATCCTGATGTGGAGCCCTCTTATTAGTCACATGTATATCATACCGTTTAGGATTAAGAGCATATGTAGCACAATGAAGAGGCGTGTTAAGCTTATTTCATCTTTCATGTAACTTATCCTATCAATGGATATAGAGAAGGATCTTTTGCATCAGTTATTCTTCTCTTTCACACACGTAATCTATTGCTTCATAGATTTCTCCCAAACATGCCTTACCTGAATCTGCAAAACTGATCAGCTCACATATGGACTTAATAATGTCCACAACAAATTTTACATCAGCCCAAAACTGCTCATCAAGAACCATACCTCTCACCTCAACTGTAGTATCTCATATAGATTGTCTCCAAGTTGCCCATGCATCACTAACAACTGTGGAACACAAAGCTCCTTTGACTTCGCAAAGGCGGTCAAGAAGAATGAAGTAAGAAGCAAAACGTGTATCAACAGGTTTGAGTAGTTCCACCTTGGCAGATTTACGATAGATGGCGCTTGTGTGTGGTGATGGTTGCATATGAACATCTGTATTTTCCTCCCCTTCTCTATGAGATCTGTAATTGATTGAAACTTGCCAATGTTTTTGAGTGCATTATTCAACGAATGCACACAGCACAACATCCAAAATATATGCTTGTACCTTTTTTGCACCAATATGCCTGCTGCTTTACAAACAGGGGCAGCATTGGTAACAACTTGGACCACGTGTGTAGCCCCCACTTCCTCAATTCCCTCACATAGCTGGGTATGTAGAAATTCTGCATTCTTCTCTTGCCCTGAACAATCTATTGCCTTCAAAAAATAAGACCCTTTGCCTCATGTTACCATGATATTAAGCGGTGGACGATTTTTAGCATCTGTCCACCCATCCATCACAATACTGCAACCCTCTGTAGCCCACTCTTTTCATTGGTGCAGTTTGTTCATCTAATCAAGGTTTTTCTTTATTGATTCGAGTAGTGCGAAACTTTTCGTACCCAAATGGTTTATACCCTACTGGCGCATTATGGATAGCATGGACTATCTCAGTGTAGAAAGGTGAGCGAGCAACATTAAACTCCATTCCATTTGCATAAAAGAATTGTGCAATCGCTGCATCAATTGCATCTCGACCTTGCACATCAAACAATCTTCCAATGGGGTTTGCGCTGCCAATGTGTGGTCTCTTGGGAGCATATTCTGCAGTTACATCTGTAGATGAGGCATCCACATCTGACTCTCTGTTTTGACTCCGAGTTGGCCCTGTTGTTGAAGCATGCGAGCTCCAATTAGCAACTTTCCTTTCAACCCTTTCTTGCTCTCTCATGTTGTCATACTGTTCCTTCTCATTTTATAAGGCACCCCCACTTATGTGAAGGAAATGAGCCTTCACCCTCATGTAAGAACCTTTCCATGCTAACGGACAAAGCTTAAATAGCTTTGTATTGCATAGTCAGTCCATAGTACTAAGTAGCTCTAGAAGTATAATTTTTTTAAAATTCAAACACTGCTGTAACGCTGTTTTTTTTTTTTTGATCAATGAACGGCCGAAGCCTTGATTATATTTATAAATTCAAATTTACATGTCCTCCGTTCAAACGGGCACTGGTAGGAAAGAACGGGGAAGAAAACCTCCAGTCTTGCCCGGGACCTTAGTCCTATCCATACAAAAACTTAGGGGCATACCCCTGTTTATATCTTTAGTCATTATACTACAATTTCTTATGATGGGAAGAAGTTCTTATATTACATTATTACACAGGGGCATTCCCCTGGTTGAATGCTATTCATCATAGAGCACCAAACGTTCCTTTAAACGAGATACATATTCATAAAGTTATTGTCTTCATACAATGATGACTTTGGTGTGCCAGTCTTCCTTTCCCTGTCCTGCATTAGAAATAAAAGACAATCCTCCATTCTAATGGTTCACTAATATTGTGAAATCAGGGGGTTAGTGCAAAAAATATAAGAGCCAGAACATGAACCATTTATCATTAATAGGGGTAAAAATAGGAGAGAAAATCCACTGCTAAATAATCATAGAATACGAAGCATAGAATTCGAGCAACCCCGGAGAAAATTCTCAGTAGAATGCTTAAATTATTTGTGAGAAGGATCCTAATAATTCTGATCTCATT
>MU224410.1:168090-185349 GCA_018584345.1 Thuja plicata | reverse complement strand
TATATATATATATATATATGTCTTTTGGCTTGCACTAATGATTTCGGTACATTCCAAATGAATCGATATCAACCCGATGTATATATCATATGAGGAGGCATGTCTTCAAAGAGACATGCCTCCACGTGAATTCCGTTCACATGGGGTCATGCCTCTTTGAAGAGGAATGCTCCTCTCCAATAGATCGGCTGTTTATAGACAGCGATTAAGACTTAATCGAATTCCATGCTTAACACATAATTAGTTAATACTAAATCGATTTCCATAATCGATATTAGTTATGATTAGCCTATGATCATAATCGATTCACAATCAGATTCAATGCATTAGTTGATTCACATAATCGATTGCTCTTGATCGATCCAAGGCATGATCGATCCATTTGATCATTTGATCAATAACATAAAAGATCGGTGGTTTGCAATGACATATAATCATCTTCAGAATTACACGATTTATATAATGACCATAATCGTGTGTGTATATATATATATATATATGATTTATATATATATATATATGATTAAATAATCATGTTATGATTAATATGATCAACATCATTCAATTAGATATAAGCAATAGTGTGGATTTCCAGTCTATTCATTAAATAGTGGCAAATAATTGTGGTGAGATCAGGGAGGAAATACAAGGAGGAAGAAAAAATTACAAGCTTCCACACTAGGTACACCACCTCATGAATGATGGATGGCAAAAGGCCACATGAGGCCAAGAGAGATGGTATATCTGCTCTAGGGCCTAGCGTGATGGATTGCTTCTGGCACTCTATTGTAGTTTCCCCTCCAACCTCTACATTGGTTGATTGGTGGGATGGGTTCAAGGGAATCTCAATCATTGGAGGATGAATAAGGTGGCATGAGTAGGGAGAGAAGGTACAAGCTTCCTCACTAGGTACGCCACCTCATGAAGGAGAGATGGTAGAAGGCCACATGAGGTCAAGAGGGATGATATGGTTTATCCGCTCTTGGGCCTAGGGTAGAGAATTGCTTCAGGCACCCCATCATGTCTCCTTATCCAAGCCCGTTATGGTTGAACCCATATAATAAATTATATATGCTATGTGATTAGGATGATTATGAATCTATATTATTTAATGGTTTATAACCCTAATAGAAATAATTGATTTTATGAATTGTATCTTCAATAATTGTCTAACATGATTGCAGGAACTCAACAAGGATTTATCTTGCTTTTACATTCTTTGTGTAAAGTTAACTATACTATGATCCCTATTATAATTAAATTTATATTTCTAGGGCAAAATATAAGATAATCCCAAAAAGGGGACATTACACTAAACACACTTTCCTTCGCAGATTCAGTTTCTAAATACCAACAATCATAAACCAAAAGCTTGCTATGCACTGTTTGTTTTTACTTACTACCGTTTAAAAAACACCAGAAAAGAAAACCATTGTACAACAACAAAATATTAAATCATTGTTTAGAGCCTGGTTTCTTATGTTCTTATTGAGACTGGTCCAATTTCTCTATATAGCAAGCAAAGTTCTCTTGCTTCAACAGATGCTCCTTCCCCTTGAAACTTTCTCTATGATTCGACAGATCCCAGACCAAATTCTTCTATATGCTTTGCTGTCTCTCCCAATTGCTCAATTGCATTCTCAACAACTAAAGGTTAGTTCATGCAACATAACCTGATTTCCACCTGCCATGGCAAAAATATGAAACAAGTGGAATGAATGAAGGTTTATGCCCAACACGGTTTGAATCTCGTCGTGAAGGTCTCTTCTTAACAGCTTTGTTACGAGCAGCTGGCCAAGTGTTTTCACTTGTCTGTAAACGTAATGAGAGATCACAAAGAGGTTGCAGATACTCAATTGGCCACTTGCCCTCCGAAAACCTGTTTGCCAATTTCTAGTAAAAATAGATTCTGGTTTCTGATCTAAGGAAATCTTTCTTGGTGTCTTATACCAATTGATGGTATTTAAAACACAGCCAAATAAAATAATGATGATATGCAGTGACAATACAACATAAATGTTATGGAAGGCTTTCCAAATCTCTGTCTTTTCATTTGAGGAAGGGAATTTACGTTTATACAAGAAGATCATAACTGAATCAATTCTAATTTCCTATCAACTCTCTTCTAACACATAACTATTTGTAACTTTACAATGTTCATCATTCTGATTGCTTTCAATACTATTGTAGTGATTAATGTTTTTCGTATGGAATTTTCTTATGCAGGGGATGGTGGTGTCACTGGCCAAAGATAAATCTGTATGGGATGCTTTTCTTAAAAATGAGAAGGTTCAAGAATTTAGACAATCACTCGTAGAAGGTTAGTTCCATCTTGATTTTGAGACATTTTTAAGAACATATATTCATTTGTTGCAAGAGTCTCCATATATTTTGTCTATGGATCTTGAATAAAAGGAAAGATTCTGTATAGCAGGTGAATCAGAGCTAGTAGAGACCAATAAAGATGCAGACAAGAAGTCATCTCTGATTGAAGCTATCGAGAATATGAAGCTGAGAGTGATTCAGTACATGGACAAAATAAAAGAACTCTGTAACCAGCTTTTTGGATTCGTTGACAAAAAGTTTTTGGAGAAAGATGCAGATTTTGTGGAAAAGGCTTTGGAGGCTTCTTTGATGCTTTGCTTTACTGTTCTCTTGATAGTCCTAGTCAAACGGGCATGAGTTGTGTAAACATTACTATGTAGATTAATTTGACGACATGAAGACAATAATAGACAATATGTAACAATTTTAAAATCGTAAAGCCTTCTGTTCTATACTAGTTTCCTTTTATGTAGAAGATTTGTGTATCACGGCTATCAGAACAGTGCCCCCATATATGCATAGTAGATGTATAATATAATTATCAATATAACCGAAGTCTGGATTACAATGTATATAATCTGTTTGAAGTTTGAACCATTAATTCAATTCTTTTGAATTGTTCAATCCCAATGTATAATTTGGAATCTTGCTTTACCTAAATGGAAGTAATGTGTATATAGCTTGCATGAGATTATCTCTGTTTATCATTCAGTTTAATTAACATTAGTGCTTACATATGAGATGTCATGTTGACGAGGCTAGTATACCTGGACAGGTGGACAACTTTTGTTATGAAATAGAAACCACTTTTTGCTTGTGGATTAGTATACAATTAAGTGACTGGACTTGCAAGACATATATTGTTTGTTATTGTGCTATCAACCGCAACCAAGAATGAACAACCCATGGGCACACACAAAAGTTCATGATGTGCCTCAAAGAAGAATGAATGGAGTCAAGTCGAACACAACTCTGCTTATTGTTGCTTAAGTTTAAGCAACCTCGTAAACTCCATAGATCGTGCAAAAGGTTTCAACCTGCATTACATCAGCTCTTGGAATGTATTTTCTTTTGTATCCAATTTTCTTGTTTTAGAGAGTATTTTGGTCTTTGTTTGTAGATGAATTGCATGGATCCTCAGATATTTTGCAATTACACTAAGGACTTCCTTTGGGACTAGGAATTTTTTTTCTTTTCATGAATAAAATGATAATATTTTTTTTCTTTTTCACAAATAAATGACATTGTTTTGTAGGTACAGAAGATTTCAGGTTGAATGCATCGACATTTTGATGTGTATTATTGATATTTAAATTTGATTCTTAACCATGACACTTATCCAATTATATTCATACTCCGTCTTTTATCTTTAGTTGTTAAATTTATTTTGTGGAGAGATTTTGAGCTTAGATGCTGTGATTGAAGGGTGTCTCTTCCATCCAATTCACTTTGGACATCCACCTAATGTCTATCTATTGGGATATGTAACAGCATCTAGACTTGAATGAGATAATTAACACAACGAACATAATCAATAAAACTAAATTGTTCAACTTAAATGTTATTTTGCAAATTCAAAAACTAAATTATTCAACTTACATCTCATTTTGCAAATTCAAATGCGGGTCTCCCCAATGAGATCACAAAGTTCAAATCAATTGAACTTAATCCTTTTGATCGTAGTCTTAATTTTATTTAATTTTTGATAGATGAGAGATGTGCTTCTCTCCTGATATGTTAAGAAAACATATTGAAAAGTATTACATCTAAATCAGAATACAAAATGCTTGTGATATTACACATTCAAGATATTTTGGTTAAGGATTTTTAGCTTCCGCAACTGCCATATTTATATGTTAGAGGTAATACAAATGTTGGCACACGAGGAAAAAGATGATAAGAATTAAATGCTTGAAATAAGCATGATCTTTCCAGAACTTTTTAAGATCAGCCCACTTATCTAATTACTCCATCACAGTTAACAGTTATGTTGCGACAAGAATTGACACCTTGATTTGCCAAGGAGTTAACAATTAAATTTGCCTTCAAAAGATAATACTAAATTAGTGAATATAATGGGAGTCAATTACCAACCACGCCCGATGAAGAATATTTTAAATTTACTTGCGATCTTTTAAAATCCATTTTAATTTACTCTAGTATATTTGAGTGGCGGTGTTGACACATGCAAATTTGATGAAATTTCAGTGCAGTATGACTTTTCAATTGACAGCATCGACTCAGGTTTAAGCCCTATGGTGTGTAATTGGTCTAAACCTTTACATATTAAAATCTTTCAATCTAGAGCTCGTCAGACGAGTTTGAGGATCAAGTCAATATTGAAATATTGTCATTGATGTCAAAGAAGTATTAATGAGATTGTTGGTAAGATTATTTTCATTCATGTCAAAGTATTGTTGTTATTAATGTCACCATGATTTTGTTAAAATTGAAAAAATAGTCACGGCAAGGTTAGAAGATATAGTGCAAGGTTAGAAGATATAGAGCTGGTTGAAGGCATCGTTATTGATAAAGATACCAGTTCTACACAAATTTGTTAAAGAGCTAGGATGCAAAGATGAGAAAGCCAAAGTAAAATTAATATATCCAAAGGTGGCTGACTATACCTTAAAGAAGTGTCTACATATATTTAACTAGCATCCAAACCAAAGATTATTATGAATGATTAACAAGTTTAAAGAACAACAAATTAGAAGTAAAATTTAATCATTTTGCTGACCATGTTGTCTACTGGAACCCAAGATACACAAGATATATTAAACATGTATTTTTTTAGAATTCTTCAAAAAAATATTTCCTTGCTAAAAGAATATCATTACTTTCTCATGGAAACTGATCATCATTGAAGGAATGACCAAAGGAATTAAGGATCATGAAAAGTGTAAGATTTTATTTTAGTCGCATGTAAAGGATGAGAAATGTAAAGTGTGATAAAATAAAAACTCTATGAAGATGGAGCCCATATCCAAAACATATAATGCCATGAATTGAAGATATAGATACCATGTGAAATAAATGAAATAAATATATCAAAATCTGGTAACAAATACGGAAATCAGGTAAAGGAAGGTGCCACGATCCAATATAAAGTTAGAACAAAAAGTTAAAAAATTAGGTTCACAATGCAACCCCAAACTCTAACCATGGAATGGAAGAACAATAACAATAAAAATAAAAATCTATGGTAAATTTGGAAGTACTAGAGCAATATTTGATTTTAAAAAAAGCTAAAAGAATGTAAATCATGTAGATCATGTCAAGTGGACAGTGGATATAGTGATAGGAAATATATTGAATTAGGTAATATCAAATAGGAATTACAATCATGGTATAAATAGTAATAATGAAGATAGATTGGTTATCCTTGTAGTTGATGTGTTTGATTACCATTTTCTAAGGATAGTGAGATTTATACATTTCAAAATCTATGGATGTTGTGTACAATCCTATACAGGAATCAAAATTAAAATCATTTTATTTTCATCTATTCTTTACCCTAGGGTTACTAAGCTAGGAAGTAACATCATGAAGAGCTGCAAGGAGCCAACCCAAGCAATGGATGATGGTTGTTAGTGGTGCATAAACTCTTTTAATCATGCGTGCCAACTAATCATGTTTTAGATTAGGTTCACATGCACAACCTTAATCAATAACCATGAACTTGATCCCTATTGACTTTTGCGTTTGAATAGTCTTGTGAATTCTTAGATAAATAGACTATTGGATCATGATCTTTATTCTCACACACTTAGGGAGTTTTATTGATATTAACAATTGAGTTAAAGAATAAATAGATTTCCAGAGTGAGTGTAATATTATTTTGTCACACTCAAAGCTTTTCTTCAATTTAGTAGTATTTAAAATATCTTCATTGATAACAAACTTTAAACATTGAGATAAATACAACAATAATGTTAGAATAAGTGTGGTTAGAAAAGTTCTTTATCTTAATTTAATTACACGAAACAAAATTTAATCTATAATAAGATTTATTCAAAACTATTCAACTCAAAATCAAATTATTTGCAAATTGGGTTGCAAGCAAAGTAGGCTTAACCTTGAAATGAAACTCCGTGGTTAAGCATGATTCACCTCATGCAATGAGTGCTAAGTGTTACATTCATTCTTATATAAGAGATGAATTCTTGTGAGCCACTACTCACGAAACACAAATTAATAAATTTGTCTGAAAACAACATAATTAAATCATGATAGCAATATCACAATAAAAATCTTATCTAACCAAAAATCCAATAATAAAATTATTTATTTATTCATAGACTCGTAAGAAGCATAGCCCATTTGGATTATTGATATTCTAACACTTTTTATAACAGATGCAATTTAATTCATATGTGCATGCCCCCATGTCAGCATTATCATAATTTACGCACGTATCATGACAGCCATGCGTAAAAATATTGCATAATCCTTTATAATGTCCGCTCCAATATCCGCAATACCAACAAATTTAATCATACTACTATGATTATGTCGAAGCAGGCAATTTGAATCTCTGGTTTGATGAGTTTTTATCTAAAACTCCAAAATAATAACTCCAAAATGGCAATAAATTAAAGGCTTCTACATAGCTGGGACGTTACCCGCAAAGCTTCATATGATAACCAATTTGGTGTTTGCAATTGAACTCCAAATAAACTACTTTGGACTTTGCACTTGCTTATTATCATAGACTGTCATGGAAGATTACATACTTAATAAAACTATTTTTCTTATGTGTGATAAAGAAATAGTAATATAAATTTATGTCAGATATAATAATTTAATGGTTTGGTATAAATTTTTGTCAGATATAATAATTTAATGATTTCGTATAGGGAATAATAAAAATTTAAATATAGGATAATTAATAATAATTTAATATTAAAAGTTTTACAAATATTTATAAAAAAAATTAGAGGTTGTTAGCTGGAGAAAGTATAATTAGAATATACTATAAGAATATTTTTTCCATTTTCGGTATCTCTCATCTCTTTTACCATTTTCATTTTTTTTCATTATAAGAATTTCTTCCTTCCATTTCTTCTAAATATTTCCAATGTTAAAGTATATTTAAATCCAATAATGGTCACACACGGGCACATAATTTTTTATTATTATAGTTTCAAATAATAAATGAAACGGAATTATTCTAAAGTAAAATAAAATAACTTTGAACTAAGTAAAATGTATTTTTCCCCTTTTACAAGCCATTTACTTATCTATTTGTGCATTTCTAGTAGTTTAAATCAACTTTTAATGATGATATAGAACCAATGGATTAAATCAATCCATTGAACTTAGTTTATAATTTAATATAGGTATCAATTTCATATTAGCCATGTACATAACTTTTTTTTACTAGATTTTGTAACATCAATAAATTAGAAGTGTATCATTGATCTAATTTTTCATGTGAGAAGTGTATCATTGATGTAATCATGGGATATATGTTTCATCCTATTGTCATACCTTTCACTAGGGATAATTATGCATCATGGGCAAAAGGTATCATCACACATTGTAGATGGCTTATTCTCTTGACTCATCTCTATGGACTCATTCTCAAGCCACAAGGAGAATGAAGTGAAGCAATTTAAGAAGATAAGAGCACTTATATCAAACTCCTGCTTAATGGAACTATGAGTCTGTCTCTCTTCTATGCCTTTGGCCCCAAGATCATGGATATTAAGTGCCCACACACAATTTGGACAAAGAATTGGGAGCATTTTGGAGATCCACATGTTTCTCCTTTCCCAAAAGATCTATCCGTAGATTGCCTCATTCCACTTGACGATGCAAAGAATATTCCATTCAATGAAGAAATCTTACAGTTGCTACATAGTTGGCGTCCTGATCCAAAGGATGATGATGATTCAAAATCTCTACAAGAAGATACTTCTCCAGTTGAGATCATTTCTATTGTTGCTCCTAATGCTTCTTGTATTCCTACAACCATACTGTCTTGTGATTTAGTGCAACAGGATATTCCTTGTCTTCCAGACATAGTTCCATGGGATGAATTCTTGACAGACATTGTAGGTTTGTTTGTGGAGTCCTACATTTCCGATTTGGGAGACACCATTGATGAAATTAATCTTCTCTTTGCTAAGGATGATCCTTCTCCATTTGTTACAAGGGAACACTCTGACCCTCATCATTCTCCAATTGATCATGCTTTCAAGTTTGACATGATTTTGGATCCTTTGATTCAACATATGGAGGAGGTCTCTTTATCTTTAGAAAAGACATTTGTGTGTTTGGAGATTGGTTTTCACAAGTCTCAAACTTTACTTGAGATGCCACATTACATGGTTCAGGTTGATCATACACATATGTTGGAGATTACTATTCAGTTTCTTGCAAGAGACATCATGCATTTTGAGGATTCTTCCTAAAGGTTGAGGAGGATTCATTGATACACCTATGATATTGTTTCTTCCTAAAGGGAGGAACATCATCCAGTTTTCTTGGTGCAGTTTCTACATTGATCCAGGAGCATCTACCATTGGTGTACCTTCTACATTAAGGGGAGCTACTTTGTCTCTCTTCCTACTTCCTATTTTGAGGAGACATCCTTGTCTTTGGAGCGTGATCCAAATTCTTGCATGGATTAATTACCATTAGTTCCTTTTTGATCACCTTCTATTGGGCATATTCCTGATTGGTTCGTGGCATCTTCATCAACCAAGGACATGGAGACACATGTGAAAATTCTAGAGGAATCTTCATACTTCATTAGGATTCCCCTTCCTTCTTCCTATCCACAATGGGAAGCATTATTGCATTTGTACTTGGTATATCTTCTTCTAAAGGGGAGAAATATTGTTTGTAGGCATTGGTCTATGTATATCTTCTTCAAGAACTCATCATCCTTGGAGAAGATTATTCATTATGGGGGGAGGGGGGTATCATGTCTCCTTGTTTCCTTTTCTATTGAGGGATACTTGATTGTGTATACATGGTGTATGTCATAATGGGGGGGGGGGGTCTTGATTACTCCATCCATCCATGCATCTTGTTTTTCTTCATCTCTCTTTTAGGGGAGGGTTTTTTCCATGAGATTTTCCCTCATTCTCCTCTTTATGAGAGATTGCCTTGCATATATTTTTCACTTGGATATTGTACATGGCCTAGTAGTTGGGACCCATCTTGCATTTTCATCTATCATTGTGAGTTTAAGCACGTATTCCCCTAAGTTTCACTTAAGGGGGGTGTTGATGTAATTAAATATTTAGTTATTACACTTTACTTAAGCTTACTTAGGATAATGCATTGCATAGTAGTTTGCATTATAGAAACCTAGGAGTTTACATCTTATTTTAGCACATGGTGTAGGAGAAACTCCACTTTATGTGTGAGATCCACCTTTAGTGCTCTTATCACATTGTCATCCTCTCATTGTTGTACATGTTTGCACATACTTCATTGTACAAAGGAGGATGATCCACATTTGGTGGACATGTGATGCCACCTAGTCTGGTTGATAGGTTATCACTTGCATATCTCCCAGTTATCATGCATTGCCTATATATTCAGACACATCTACTTTGTATTTATCAATTGGACATTATCAATTGGGCATCCATTATTATTTGTTCATTCTTGAATAAATCAATTGATCATATCATATTTGTCTCTCTGGTGCTATCTATTGAGCTTCTACATCTTCGCATTTTTATTCTTTGCCTTAGGAAAATTATTATAGTCATAACTATGGTCACAAGACTAATCAATGCAGATCATGAGTTTAGACAGTGAGATTAGGAGAGAGGAATGTGAATTGTTTTAAATATGGCCAAACTGGTCATTATGCTAACACATGCAAATCTAGTGGTTCTCTAGTAAAGTATGGGAATGATAAGAATATTATAGTTTCAGAAGAATCTTAGAAGACAATAATGGTATGGACGAAGAAAGATGCTAATGAAAAGAATTCTTTGGTACCAGATCCTGGTACTAGCTGTTTCGATAATTGAGTTGAATGCTTTGGCTCAGGGGAAGTATTAAAATGCTAGATCAATCACTTCCCCTGCTCTAGAGTGATACTGGTTGCAATTGGATTGTCTATGGTATGTTTGATGGTAAATAAATGATTGTATCTATTTGGTTGATTCTTGTGCATTATATGAATGAGTTGCATCAATGATATTAATTCTTGGAAGGAAAGTGTAATCATGAAAATTTGAAGGTAATTCTCCTTTGCCTACTGTTAGTATTAAGTCATCCAAAAGGAGAAAAAAATGTGGAAATAGGTATGAGGAAGAGAGACAAAGTGCCTACTAAGTACATTAAAGCAGATTCAGAGGGTATCATGTAGAATAATTTGTCGGGCCCTGCTACTAGACTACGTAGCAAAGACAAGGTTATGACCTGGCCTATTGATAGTATCATTGGGAAGGTGAAAGATATTAATGCTGATATCATTCA
Source organism: Thuja plicata (assembly GCA_018584345.1). Taxonomy (NCBI): domain Eukaryota; kingdom Viridiplantae; phylum Streptophyta; class Pinopsida; order Cupressales; family Cupressaceae; genus Thuja; species Thuja plicata. Next base: position 174,573 of record MU224410.1, on the reverse strand, counting down.
AAAGAGTGAGAGTCTGGTGAAAAATATATAGTTTGTCTAGGGTGCTTTTCCCGTGTGTTTTTTGGTTTTTTGGCATTTGTTTAGTGTTCAGTTCTTGTCTGGTCTTACTCTAAGAGTATTTCTTCTATAATTTTGTTAAACTTGGGTTTTTGGTCCATGTAAACTAGTTTTCCTTTAATAAAAAATAATTAACTATTTGTAAACCAACATTGTTCATTGTTCATTTTATATACTTCTAATTGATTATATTCTCCCTTATTATGAACATTGTGAAACAACAACATACAAAATTTTTTATTAATTTTTCAAACTCCCCCATTATGAACATTGGGAAGAACACCTAGTAAATATCAAAGTGTTTGAATTTGATCACAAGCAAGGGGCTTCATGAAGATATCAATAATTTGTGAATCAAGAGGACAATGGACAAGTCTAACCAAGCCTTTTTGAACTAACATGTGGATGTAGTGGTAGTAAATATCAATATGATTAGTCTTGTTATAAAAAACTAGATTCTTACTCATCTTCATGGTACTTTGATTATCACAATATAACATTGTGGGACTCTATTCAATGTATTGAATATGGACTTAGCAAAAGTGGTAGCTTTGTACTATGGATCCAAGAATGAAATTATAAATGGAAGTGAACTTAAAATCATCTAAAGAAATTGCCCAATCTAAGTTAGTATAGACGACCAATTGACTCTCCTTGGAATGTGTAAAATTAAGACCATAGTGAAATTTCTATCAAAGACACAAAAGAATTCTCTTTGTAGCACTCTAATGTATTTTCTTAGGTTCTGGCATGAATTGAGGGACTAATCTCACAACATATGTGATATCTAGTTGAGTAGTAGTATTGAGAGAACAAGCATTATTTGACTAAACAAACCTTCCACCTTTATCAAATATTCATTCAAGTCATCATAATTCATCAACTATATTCCATGCCTATTTTGAACGTACAATGCTTCAAATCCTGGGAAAAATTATTTGACTAATGACACCCTTAATAAAAAAATAGTGTTCCATTGTCTTTTTTAATTCATTCAACTTACGTTTCCTTTTTTTGTTGATTGCTTAATCTATTAACATTATTTGATTTTTTAAATCTCTATAAACAATATCCTACAAATCATTTGATTTTAAAAATGATTGCATTCACATACTCCAATGGGAAAAATTATTCCCATAAAAAACATGAACCAATGATTTAGAACTACTAGTTAGATTCTCTATCACAAAAAACCAAGGCAACAAAATACTTTGCAAGCCAATAAAAATAACTCCCCCAATCACAAATCTTGACTGTCTCCTTGCAAAATAACCCTAAATGTAATGTCTTCATTTTGAAATATAATTTAAGTATAAACAATAATATTAAAATTAAAATTATAAAATAATAAATTTAAAATATAACATTGTTAAAATTTAGTTAAGTTTAAAGAATGTTAAAGAGTCATGGAATGAAAAGTTGTGACTCCCTCAAACATGAGATATAAAAGGGAGAACAAAAGAAGGAAAAGAAAGGGGAAGGTGTGGATCAAAAAATAATTAATGGAGGAGAAAATAAGGAAGTGACTCCTTCAAAAGGAAAAAGTTATGAAGGATTGTGACTCTTCAATAGGGTGGTAATTATTGAAGGTTGTGACTCTTTGAAAAAGGATACAGAAATGATGAAGGGCTGTGACTCTTCCAAAGAGTAGTAATTATGAAAGGTTGTGACTCTCTCAAATGGCATAATTGACGAAGAGTTGAGTCTTTTGAAGGGTGGCAATTGGGAAAGTTTGTAAGCATTGCAAATAGGTAGACATGATGAAGAGGTGAAATCCTCTCTCACATTGGATTGAATATAAAGGGGAGATGGTTTCATTTGAGGAGGACAACCAAGGGAGATCAATTTGAGGAATTATATACTATTTCCAATGACAACTACAAAAAGTGGTGACTCAATTCTTATGAAACGTGGTGACCCCTCAACCAATTAAATATAGAGGAGAAATCATTCAAAGAATTCATGGATCAATTATCTATCATAGTTCACCAACACATCAAATCAACATACACTCAATCATCACTCTTTTTTCTATGAATTCAAGAATCATTCAATCATCATTAACTAATATATGAAATCATCAAATGAAAGGAGACCATTCAATCATCCACCAAAAATCAATTGGAATAAAGAAAATAGACTAGCAATTAATTCTTCCATCAATTCAATCAATTTATATTAATCACTTGAACATAAATAAGAGAAAGTAATCTAATAAGTATTTGTAATCATAAGAGAAAATCAGCACATTATATCAATGATCAGGGTCAGATCATAAATTTTTATTGCTTGCAAGTAGTATCATTCTTGTTCATTCCGGTATGCATGAACATGTGTTTAATATGCATGCTTGATATATGCAGAAAGATAATGTTTAAATGCACAATTCCTTACATATTAATATAGGCAACAATTTAAATTGTATATTTGATACTTAACATCATTCAATTAGATATAAGTAATAATGTGTATTTCTAGTTTGTTCACCAAATAGGAGCAAATACTCATGGCGAGCTGAAGGAGGAAATACAATGAGGGAGAAATAGTTACAAGCTTCCTCACTAGGCGCACCACCTCATGAAGGATGGATGGTAGAAGGCCACATGAGGCCAAGAGGGGTGGTATATCTTCTCTTGGACCTAGCGTGATTGATTTATTTTGGCACCCTATTGTAATTTCTCCTCCAACATCTACATTATTTGATTGTTTGGATGGATTCAAGGGACTCGCAATCACTAGAGCATGAATAAGGTGGCATTAGCAGGGAGGGTAGGTACAAACTTCCTCACTAGGTACACAACCTCATGAATGGCTTTGGTTATTAATTATTTTCTCTAGTTAAGAAGGTCTCTTGATTCTGTCATTTTTGCACACATCCCCCGAGAGTAAAATAGTGTTGCTGACTGTTTTGCTAAATGAGCTTCAGAGCACATGCATGATTGGAGTATAGTTGATACGAGGCAATTGCCTCCTGATTTCTACCATGTTTTTGATCAACTTGTTGATCATCATAGGGCTCAGTAGAGCTTCCTGTCTTGCCCTCTTTGTTTTGTTTTCCCTTCTTGGTTTAATAAAATTTTACCCCTTTTAGTCTCAAGAAGGATGGAAGGTAGAATGCCACATGAGGTCAAGTGGGATGATAAGGTATATCTTCTCTTGGGCCTAGGGTACACGATCGTTTCAAGCACCCTATCATGTCTCCTTATCCAAGCATGTTATTTGAACCCAAATATTAAATTATATATGCTATAACAATGATTATGAATATATGCATTATTTAACGCTAATAGTAATAATCAATTTTACAAATTGTATCTTCAATAATTGTCTAACATTAGTGCAGGTTCTCAACAAGGATTTATCTTGCTTTTACATTCTTTGAATACAGTTATATCTCTAACTATATAATATTTCTTGTTTTTATTGAATTTATGGTTCTAGGGCAAAACATAGAATGAACATTGAATTTTTCTATATGCTTTTCTGTCTCTCCCAATTGCTCAATTGCATCCTCAACAAATAAATGTTAGTTCATGCAACATGACCTGATTTGCTCAATTGCATCCTCAACAAATAAATGTGAGTTCATGCAACATAACCTGATTTCCACCTATCATAGCATAAAATATGAAACAAGTGGAATGTATGAAGATTTATGCCCAACACTGTTTGAGTCTCTCCAAATCTCTCTCTTTTCATTTGAGGAAGGGAATGTACATTTATACAAGAAGACCACGAATGAATCAGATCAATTTCCCATCAACTCTCTTCTAACACTTAACTATTTGTAAACTAACAATGTTCATTATTCTAATTGCTTTCAATACTATCAGAATGATTGATGTTTTTTTGTATGTAATTTTCTTATGAGGAATGATTGGAGTCACTAGCTTTTGGTAAAGTGGTTTGGCATGTTAGAATAAGTGTGATTAGAAAAATTAGTTTGTTTTGGCAATATACGATTTTTGATTTATAACAAATTTATATAAAACTATTCAATTCAAATTATTTTGAAATTCCTTCGAAGTGGAATAGAGTTGCAAATTGTCTGACCAAATGGACTTCTAATCACATGCAAATTGAAATATTGTGGACAGGGGTCAATTACCTCTGGGCTTGTCTCAACAGTTAGATCACTTAGTACATCTAGATAGAGCAGTTTGATATGAGTTCTTTGTATTCCTTTCTGATTAAATAAATTTTCACCACTCTTTTTTTCCCAAAAAAAATATATTTGAAAATACAATCTAATTTTATCAAAACTCAATAAGAAAATTATTTATTTATTCATAAGCTCATAGCAAGCGTAGTCCATTGGGAGCGTTGCTATTCTAACAGGGTCCATAACAGATTTTTTTGTTGGCAAAGCCCAAATTCAGCATTTTCATATTTAACGCAGGTGTCATCGCAGCCGTGCGTTAAAGGAGATCGCAATTCCCTTTATAATGACCGCTGAAATGTCCACAATTCCCGTAGTAGTCATATACCATGGACTCTTTGTAATCACCAACAAATTACAAATGAGTGAATTATGTATTTCAGGATCATAAATATTGATTAAAGAGAAGAAGAAGAAGAATTCATTTTACCAGAAGCAAAAACAGAAGATGGTATGACCAATAACAATAACAAGAGCACGTATGCGCATAAGTATCCCTTCGCCATTTGACATGCAGTCAATTATTATCTATTCTCTGAGAAAAAAGTTTTATCATGCTACGTCTATTTATTGTCGAATTGGAGTCTAGACTCCAAAATAATAAATCCAAAATGAGAATAAATTAATGGTCTCTTTTACATAGCTTTAATGGCCTCTTTTACATAGCTGCGACGGTGCCTGCAAAGCTTCAAATAATACCCAATTTGGATTTTGCAGTTTGACTACAAAATAACTACTTTGGAATGAGCACTTGCTTATTATTATTATCATCGGCTGTCATAGAAGAATACACAGTGTGATAAAGAAACAGTAATATAAATTTATGTCAAACACAATAATTTAATAATTTAATGATTATACCCTGACCTCTTTTTTTTTTGTGAATATTGTATTCTTATATTTTAATTAATAGAAAGACCTCTGTTCATTAAAAAGTTAATCATTAAAGTTAAACTGACTATTACTAGCACTTGCATCCGAAGAAGATGCAAGAGGCACGCCGATAGAAAACGATATTTAAGTTATAAGTAATGGACTTGTCAAGTAAGTTGATGCAAAAATTTCCTTAGTATTATAGCTTCTATCTCGCCATTCTTGTGCTTCACTCAACAACCAATTCTTTTCATTGATGGCATTGCTCCATATTATGAACTTTTTTATTTTGTATAAAAATATATACCCGTAAAAATGAAGTCTATGATGTTTTCCCTTATTTTATAGGTTCATTTTGATTTTTTTTAAAAATATATATACATTGATTAATGTGTAAATTGATGTAATTTTATGTATATGTTCAGAAAAATTACTTTATGGTAGATGAAGTTTATAATTTCTCATCAGATCTCCTAATTAAATAGCTAATCAATTTCTTTATTTTGTTCAATTTCTAACAACAAATTTTAAAAACTTTCACTCTTTGAATTTATGAATTCATCAAACTATTTCAAAGTTTTGAAATGCTAAATATGAATGTAAAAGAAGTTAATGTTTCTTTATTTCATCATTCTGTTCAGGCTCGTCATAACAAAGGGTATATTTCTTCTCTTGTTACAATAGAAGGACTACAAATTTCCTCTTAGTCTGTTATGACCAAGGAAGCCCTTCAATTTTATTCTACCCTTTTTGCTGAAGATTCTCGGCCTGCAGTTGAGGAGGAGAACTTGATACTTTCTTGCATTCCCTCTCTTATTGCCAATGCAATGAATGATTCTCTTATTCGTCCAATTTTGATGTCAGAACTTGAAGAGGTTGTGTTTCAGATGAATAGAGGTAAAGCTCCAGGTCCAAATGGCTTCCCTGTGGAATTCTTTCAGGTATTTTGGGAAATTATTAATATGGATCTCTTGGAGGTGGTTAAGGAATCCCTTCAGAATAAGCAAATGCTTCGTGCATTGAACTCCACTTTACTGACTCTTATCCCCAAGAAAGAAGGTGTTGACAATCTTGACTCCTTTCGTCCCATTGCTCTTTGTAATGTTGTGTACAAAATTATCACCAAATTGATTGTTGAAAGACTCAAGACATGCCTTCCAATTGTGATTTTGGAGGAACAAGGCGATTTTGTGGTTGGTAAGCAAATTCTTGATGGTATTGTTATTGCTTCTGAAGTTATTCACTCTATGCATACATCAAAAGAGACAGCTATGTTCATTAAGTTGGATATGGCTAAGGCTTATGACAGAGTCAAATGGAGTTTTCTCCAAAAGATCCTCTTGGCCTTTGGTTTCTGCCAACAGTGGGTGAACTGGATTATGAGTTGTGTTTCT
>MU224410.1:125870-154979 GCA_018584345.1 Thuja plicata | reverse complement strand
CCACCCACCTGGTATCCGTGGCAATTCTGGTCTCAGTTACAAATTTTACCATGTCTCTTATCTGTTTTGCACCATTTTGTGCTCTGTTTGCTATTTTTTCTTTGGTGGCTCTTTAGCTGGAGCAGTGCCTTTTCTTCATTTCTGGAAAGACCCTTGCGAGTGAGCGATGCACCCCTGTTATTCAACTGGTTGCATACTCACGCCACTTAACATTCTAACTTGCACCTTATGCGCGAGTGCACGACAGTAGCTGTTCTTTGGCTCGTCGCCTACTCACGAACTTGAAAATTTCATTTCATACCTGAGTGCGAGTGCGCGACTGCATACTTTCTTTCTTTAGTCGCTCACTCGCGAGCTGATTTCTGATCATCTTCATTGGCTGGCGACTGAGCGATATCCTTCTTCTTTTTTACCTCATCGCACACTCGCGAGCTGACCTCTAATTACCTCAAAACATCAGCGAGTGAGCGAGGCATTGAACAGTCCTTTTGGTCGCTCGGTCGTGGTCCTTTAAGAACTTTGAGAAATATCTGTGCGACTATGCGATTGCATCTTCACATCGGTGCTTTATACCTTCGTCGCACACTCGCTCTGCAAAATACACATGAGTTAAAACCTATGCGAGTAAGCGACGACTAGAACATGACCTCGTCGCGTGATCGTGCAACTTATGACACTGACATAAAACTTAACGTGGGTGTGCGACTGCTTGAGATTTAAATAGGAATTGCTCGGTCGCGGAGCATGAGATAAACAGAATAACCTTACAGCGACTGCGCGATTTGCCTTCTTAGACAACTCATCGCGCAGTCACATGACTTAAAGACTCTTTTAAAAGACTGACGCGACAGAGCGACTAAAGTAAAACATGAATTCAAAAAGGGATTTGACCATTTTGCATGGCAAAGCACAGAATTTAAAATCAAATAAGCCCGGGAAAAACAAAAGACCAAGAAATTCAAATTTTTTACAAGGCAGTGCTAACACTCATGACATATGAGTTCAATTGAAATATTACAGTAGTACTCAGATATGGATCATGCAGACTGCCTCAAAGCCAATGCTACTAAAGACTGCCTCAAAGTCAATGCTACTGATTCCTGCAAACTGATATTATACAATGATGCATTGTGCATACAACTAATGCATAGGGAGGAAAAAATTTATATTCTATGAAAAATAATTCAAAGCACTACAAATGTAGGGAATTACATATAAACACCTTCCAAAGCTGTCAGCTAATTTGTCATTGTGGTTGAGAAAGGATTCATTTATGTCAGAGTCATATGATGAATCAAGCCGCTCAAATTTTCAACCTCCATGCCACACTCTTTTGCTCAAATTTCCTGTGGTCATATCTCAAAAATAGTAATATAATTACGGTAATAAATTAGTGTCTCTCCACACCCAATAAAATTTCTGAACACTGGAAAAAAGATTCTATAATACAATTGAAATACTAAAGGATCTGAGGCATCCTTAAACTAGCTAGTTAAGAGTATTTTGGGAACGAAAGCCTTAACTACTAGGATATGTCACATGTAGTGAATAACAGTATGCAGGGTAAACCTTCCCCTGCTTTTGCAGAAGTTTTAATTTGAGTTTTTGGCTTGTAATGCCTCAATGGATTATGTGAGTTATCAACACAAGATTATACTCTAACCCCCATAATAAATCCCCAAAATATTAATTAAAAAAATATGCATCAAAATAGGAAGAATCTTCAATTAAATAGCACAAATTCATTAAATTTGTAACCATAGAAGTAAAGTGTAAAGTTCTGATTGAAAGAAAAAACATAAATTGAAAATTTAATAGAATGAAGCATAAATTAAGGGAAAACACCTAAGCCTCCAAGATCATCCCTTGAATAAAAACTCCATTGAACAGACTAAGAAAAGTACCCCAACATCATCAAACAAGATGTTTCCATTCAATAATTAGAGACAAACTAAATGCACCCATTTTGTAACAAGCAATCAAATTCATTGCATAAATTGAAAAAAAGGCAAACAATTTCATCTTGCAATCTATTGCATAAACAAAAACTAAGCACATAATAAGCAAACCCACTAAACCTAGGTAAATTGAGGCATCAACAGTAATACTGGTTAGGCATGATAAGAAGAGGTAGTTTGTACAGTTACCTGGTTGAGAACGACAGATAAGAGACATATCCATTATTAAAGATTTCAACGACTCTTCAAAACGGAGATAAGCGGCTTCAAAACAACGACAGGCGGTGTGATTACTCTCAACGTCGTTCAAGCAAGATATTTGTAGGGTGTGTAGGCATTTGGAAATGTAAATAATGTTATAAGTGGCGATGTAATTCATTGAAAATATCTTCCCAAAATACAATCCAACTGAAGATTTCACCCATCGCCAAAAGATTATTTGAGATCTATACAGATAACAAAGATTGCAAATATCGTAGAAATGAATTAATGCAGTTGATAAGACTAGAAGAGATCTATCCACCTAGCAGAGATTAAAAATATCATCAAAACTAATTAATGCAGTCGGTGATGTATAAGATTGCAGAGAGATCTTTATTTATTGCTCGATCAACAGTTTCCACCGGAGGGTAAAATAATGTATGGTTTCTGGTTTGGACAGACAGGTTTGGGGTGAAATCCCCACTTATAATAGCCTATTGGCTAATTAATTATATAAGATTCACTTAAATTTATCATTAAGTTAAACTAGTAATTAACTGATTTTAAATTTAAACAGAGTTTTAATTTTCAATGATATAGATATTTTGTAAGTTTTAGGTAATATTTGGTTTTTGAATTTTTTTTTTAATAATTAATTTATTTTTGGAATATTTTGAGAACTAATTTTATGTTTTATAAATTATTAAAATTATTTTTTATAAAATTGTTATGTATTTTTTATTTTATTTAATGATTCAATTGTTAATAATATGTATTTTAATTTTAAAAATAATTTAATTATTCTAGTGTTTTTTCAATATCAAACTTTTGAATATATATATATATATATATATATAGTACACACTTCTAAATATGTCATTTCTCGTCACGTTGTTGTTGCCATTGTCGTTGCATTTTCCTTTTTTCATTTCTGGTAACATAGGTGCACAGTAAACATCCTCTGAAACCAAGGTGAGAAACCATCTATGCTACTGAAATTGGATCTCCAAATAAAATCAGATTTTGTGTATACAATCAAATAAAATCATATCCTACGATCAAATCAAATCTTTCCTAATCAACATTATCATTTAAATGCTTGTCGTTAGCACAAGGATCCCATAGTTTTAGATTTTCTTTTGACATGTTGGCTGATAGATTGAAAAAACATCTTTTTAGGAGATTTGCATCAGCTGATAAGAAAAATATTTATAGTGAAGACATAAACTCTTTACAAGAGAAGTGAAATGCAGAGGATGAAGATGATGGGTTATTTTCATTAAGACCCTGAAAATGGAATTAATCAGGTTGTTACTGGCATGCTTATTATAGGGAGTAATCTTGGTCTTGTGATGGTAATTGGCCCTCCTAAAGCCATTGAAAAGGTTCATGACCACATTTGCATGCTAGAAAGGGTAGAAAAACTACAGATCACTCGAGGGAAAAGAAACTGTTCACGTGTCCATTTCAATTGTCAACTGCAGATCATGGTGGGAAATGAATAGTTGTGTTCGTGCAAATGGAGAAGCTAGAATAATATCTCATTGACAAGGAGAAAATAAAGTAATCATGAACTTAAGAAGTGGGTTGAATAATGATAGAGGGTTCCTATGGTTCCATCTTCATCTAACTCTGGATGGTTAGCTGATCAAAGACAGATGGTAACCCGTGAAGTCAATCAAACATTTAAGGAGACCTTGGTAGAGACAAAATAAGTGAAAAAATTGAATTCATCAATGCATTAAAAATGCAGTAAAAAATTACAAACCAATTGAAGGATTATATAATTTTTGGAATATTTGAAACATGCAACATAGGAAGTGGCACCAAACAAAAGGAATAGAAGGGTAAAAGGAATGAATGAAGAAGAAGATTGCTCATCAAATAAAATACTACCCATCTAAAGTAAAGCAATTGCAAAAACTACGTATTTAAGAAAATGTGTGTGTCAAAGATGTTTGTGAGTATCTTGTCATTTTGGAAAATAATTGTGTTGGATTATATCCTTGGAAGTAAACTGGGAAGAACAAAAATTTGTTTGAATCAAATGAGTGGTTATTGTGTATTTTGGTGAAAAGTTTATTTTTAAACATTATAAAATGCTTTGGAATCTATACCAATAGAATTTTTATGATGAATTCACCATTCATGAATCTATTTTCATTTAGGTACGAGTATTTGCATTGAGGGGTGTTCAATAAGATCATTTCAATTAGCTTCACTACTTTTCATTTATTAGATATTCATTGTGTGGGTCATCAAATTGGTAAGTTAAATTAAGGAAACACAAAATATTTGTAGGGTCACAAGAAATTGTTTGGATCATTTTAAATGTGTCACATTTATTATTTTAATTAAAATATATATCAATGATCATGTAAAATTATGCAATATATATGTAACTAATAGCATATGAAATTTCCAAACTTTGAAGAGTTTGTCCTTTAGAATCAATTAATTGAACTTGTTTTGTAAATATATTCTAAATATTTTTTCAATATTTATTTTATTTATGAAATAGTTGAATAGTAGGAGGAAACTTAAGCCCCGCTCTTAATAACTAGGATAATAGATAATCAACTCTCAAAACTGTTAGAATGTAAAGTTGGTGTTATTCACGTTCTTGTCATTAATGGTTGTCATTGATGTCAACATATCTGATGTATGATTGTGGTTTATTTATGATTTGATTGTTTTACAATATTGGCTAATGTGTGTACCAATATCTTTGGTGTATTAGTAGAAGTGTTCATTGAAAGATGTGTTTTACATGTTTATCCTTATGTGTGTCAGCAAAGGTCCCTTTTAGTGTGCAACATATCATAGAATTGTTGTTTGTAATCGGTCCTATCTTGGACATGTTCATTATGTTTCAGTCAATGCATTTGAATGTGTAGATCCTCTTTGTTGGTACTAAAGATCTCAGAGATTGTGTAGTATGATGAAGCGTGTTGCATTGAGATAGATTGTCCACATTTCATTTATTATCACGACGAGAATGTTTCGGTGTGACTTATTTGAAATCGGTTTAGGCCAACTTGGTTGATGACATCAAGCAGTATAAAGACAATGATATTTTTAGTTCTTAGTGTGGTTGTTTGTATGTGAGTAATATGTGAATCTAAAAAGAATATATCTATGTGTTGATGCATGTGCAAGTTGATGCAATAGATAGCTAAGCATTATATCTTTTTGTATTCTAAAGTTTCATTAGCAGTGATTTCAATGGTGAATTCTCTCTTTCATTTCTTATATTCTGGCAGTGAGCCTTTCATATTTCAGAGTAGTTAGCCCGACTGAAAGTGAGCCAACCCGCAGTGAGAAAATTGACAGTGAGCCATTGTAAAAATTACCTTAATCGGTGTCACCTTAACCATTGTTCTTTTCATGAGAATTAGGTTCTCTGTGGTTTTGCTTAGTTTGGGTTTCCACATAAATTTTGGTGTTCATTATGTTGATGGTTTTGTGCTTTCATGTTTACATATGTTATAAGTTTTAAAATTGTTTAAGTGCTTATCAGTTCAGTAAAAGCTTTAATAAGTGTTTGTGAATAACTAATTCACCCCCCCTCCCTCTTAGTTATTCGACCTATTCAACAATTGGTATGTGAGCCATGTTCCTTGATGAAGAGCTTAATTTATTGATACACATCTGTTGACACACAAATTGGACATTCCTATGTTTGATGGATTTGACTATAGTTCATCAAAGGAGCAGATGAGAGGATATATGATCTCGATTGGTGACACCACCTAGAAGCATTTGGAGAAGAAGTATATATTACCTCAGAATGTCCCCACTACACCAGATTAAATCACATCCTATGAGGAGAATGAGATAGAAAGGTATGCAATCTTTTGTGCTTTATCAAAGACTAAGTTAGCCAAAGTTATTTCATTAAAGGTTTCTTATGAAGTTTGGGAAATGTTAAAAGAGATTTAAGAAGGCAATGATAGAGTTAAGCTATCCAAGAAGTTAATAGCTAAGTGACATTATGAGAATATGAGAATGGAAGAAGGTGAAGAAATAAGAAGCTACCTTAAGAGGATTGACAATGTAGTGAATAAAGTAGAGAATCATGAAGGAAATATTACTAATGAAGATGTTATGGAGAAGATCTTGATGTCATTACTGGATAGTTATAGTGACAAGATCTCGACGATTGAGAAGGTATATGATATGAAGAAGTTTACTAGAGAATAGTTGTTTGGCACCCTAACTGTATTTGAATTAAGAAAGCTTAAAAAAGAGAAGAGTTTATCTAAGATAGAATTTAAAGAAACTTTATGAGAGGAAGATCCAAATGGTGATGAGGACTTAGATGATTGGAAGCAAACTTTGCAAGGAAGCTAAAGAAAGGTACTGGAAAACACAAAATTATGTTACCTCTTAAATGTTTTAGATGTGGAAAGATTGGTCATTTGGCTACTAGACGTTTTGAGAAAGGTCCTAGGAAAAATTTAAGAAGTTCAACAAGAAATATTACTATATTAATGAAGAAGCTAGTATTTTAGATAATGAGTGAGAAATAGAAGATTGTCTATTCTATGCTAAAAATTATAATTAGAGATTAATATTTCTAACATATGTCCTAAATTTGATGATAGTTTTGATACTTCTTTGTGTGTTAGAAGTAACAAGAATGAATGATTGATTGATAGTGGTTGTTCATTTAATAATATGACTGGTGATAAAAGTAAGTTTATAACACTTGAGAAATGTGATGGTGGTCCAGTTGGATTTGGTGATGATAAGGTAGCATTCATTGTCGGTAGAGGCTTATGTGAAGGGCTTGTGTTACAATATTTTGAGTGTTGGACATATGAGTGAGAATGAATATGATGTTGTATTCAAGAATGAAGGATGTGTGATTAGGAAAATATCAAGAGTAGTAATTGTAGTTAGGAAGAGGATATGAAGGAACATTTACCAAATTGAAGGAGCTAAAGAAGAATGCTTACTCTCTTAGACTGGTGATAGTTGGTTTTGACACTAGAGGATGTGCTACATTAATTTTGATAAAATGGAAAGAATAAATTCATCATGTGCAGTAAGAGTCTTGCCTAGATTGTGCAAAGTATATAATTTTATATGCAAAAGGATATCAAGAAGGAAAGAAGAGAAGGGAATCATTCAAGGATAAAGATCATTCATCTATTGATTTAATAGATCTAGTGCACACTCACCTGTGTGGTCCTACCAGAATAAGGAGTTTACAAGGTGAGAGATACTTCATACTATTTATTTATGATTATTCAAGATCGACTTGGGTTGTATTTCTAAGAGAAAAATCAGAAGCATTTGAGAAGTTGAAGATTTTTATTGCTAGAGTTGAGAATGAATATGGTAGGAAAATAAAATGTTTGAGATTTGATAAAGGAGGCGAATTTACATCTAATGAGTTTGAGAACTTTTGTGAGAAACATAGAATCAAGAGAGAATTTTTAGTAGCTAGAACACAATAGCAGAATGGTGTAGTGGAAATAATGAATTAGACAATACATGAAGCAATGAGGATGATGATGAAGGAAGCAAGTTCACCGAAGGTTTATTGGAGAGGAGTGCATACAATTATGTACACCCTTAGTAAAGTACTTACCAAAAGTAGTATAGAAAGACATCATATGAGCTATAGTATGAAAGAGCATCCACTGTAAATTATTTCAAGATTTTTGGAAGTAGATGCTACATTGAGAAAGATGAGGATAATCTTGGAATTTTTTTTTGTTTGTGGTGCTTGACCAGAAAATTATTGTACACTTTTTTGGGTTAACTCGTGAAGAATTTTATATTAACTCATCAAGAATTTTCCTAGGTCAACTTGTCAAGAACTTCCCTAGGTTAACTTGTCATGCAGTTTTCAGGGTTAGGGTTTTTCTATATATGAAAAATGGTGTTAGGGTTATAGCTTGGTAGAATGAAGAAGTATTGTAGCATTTTTAACAATATTGAGCTGCATTTGATCACTAGTTGCAATCAGTTGAAATTATTGTATAATACGACTGGATTCTCTATTTGGTAGATGTAGCCTAAGATTGGGTGAACCACGTTAAATTATTTGTGCCTTATTTTTGTGTGTGTTTTATTCCTCTATTTTATTAATCATATTTGCATGTAACTATTAGATATCTATCTTCTAATCCTAACAAGTGATATCAGAGCCATTTTTTATTCTGTTATCCCCTGTAGGAAGGTCTCACGGTTGAGTGGAAGTAATAGAAGATGAGGGTAAGTTGAAGGTTGAGAATTTTAATGGGCAAATATTTTAGTTATGGAAGATGAATGTGGAGGACTATCTCTATCAAAAGGATTTATGGTGGCCATTAGGATAATATCCAAGGAAGTCATAAATATGTCCTGGGAGGACTGGGATAATTCAGACAGAAAGACACTTTCCAGTATTCATCTATGCTTGGCACAATCGGTGGCATTAATATTAAAAAGGAGAAGACAACTATAGAGCTGATGGAAACCATAGAGAATTTATATGAAAATCCTTCTACTTCGAATAAGGTATTTCTTATGAAGCATTTATTTGATTCTATGTTCTTTGACTAAAAGATGTAATTTATTGGTAATGACTATTAGTAACTTTGTTTCTGATTCAAATACCCTAAAATTTGATGATTTTTTTGGTGTTATCCTGAGTGAGGAAATTTATTTGAAAATCTTAGGTGGATGCACATCAAGTAGTGTTTTGAATGCATAAAGTAGAGGTAGATCAAAGGAGAGAGGAAACAATTTTGAATTCATGGGAAATCATGAGGAAAATCAAAGAGCAAGAGGTCTCAATCTAGAGGAACATTGATTACTAGTACTCTGGGAAACTAGTTCACAGGAAGGAAGATTGCTGGTCTTAGAAGAATAAATAAGGAGACAAAAAAAAAGGAAAAAAAGGAGGAAAATGTGGTAAGCAATAAATTTGAAGAATATGCTTTGATTGTTTCTCTAGAAAATGTTGATGATTCATGGTTTTTAGATTTAGGGGCCTCATTTCATGCTACACCGGGCATAGAAGTTATTTTCTTGATTATGTCCAAGGGGATTTTGGGCTGGTTTATTTGGGAGATAATGAACCCTATCAGGTTGTTGGGAAGGAAATATTTAAGATTAATTTGTAGAATGAGAACAATTGGCTACTACAAGAGGTAAGGCACATTCCACAGCTGAGTAAGAATTTAATTTTAGTGGGGTAGCTAGGTGATAAAGGCTACACATTCACTTTTAATGATAAAAATTGGAAGGTTTCAAAAGGTTCCTTAGTGGTAGAAAATGGTGTGAAAGTAGGTACCTTATATCTTTGTACAGGTCATATTGTTCCTTCTACTTTATTTATTAAAGAGAAAAGTCAATGCTCAGGAACAATTGCTGCAGTTCACCAGGCAAAACATTAAACAAACATTGTGGATTTCAAAACAACACCATGACACAATAGAATTGGGCACATGAGTGAAAAAGGTATGAAATTAATTCATTCAAATAAAGTTTTACGAGGTTTAAAATGTGTCAATGTGGATTTCTGTAAGAGTTGTGTATGAAAAACAAAACAGAGTTAATTTTTGAAGAGTGGAAAGGAAAAGAAAGATGAGAAATTGGAGCTTGTGTATATAGATTTATAGGGACCAGCTCAGGTATAATCCCTTGGTGTCTCTCTGTATTATGTTACATTTATGGATGATGCAACTATAAAAGTATGAATTTATTTCCTTAAGCATAAATCTGGTGTATTTAAAATTTTTCAAAAATGGAAAAGCTTGGTGATAGGGAGACTCTTTTAGCTGATTCAGCTTGACTCACTCCTAGGACTCTCACTAGACCCAATAGGGCTTTCTCAAAAACCCTATTCTAAAGGTAGAACACTTGGTTCACTTACCTTAGCATTCAAAGAATCTCACTACAAATAAGCAATCAGTCATCACGGAATCTACAAGGGTAGATTCCACCACAACTACTCACACACCTAAAAAAAACTTACATAGTAGGTGCTACAATTCATCTTTTCCAATTAATTCATTCTTGAATATTTAGAGCCATAGCTCATCCGTACATAAATCAGATCCCTTATTTCAAGGAGTAGGACTAGGCATTCCTTGTAGCCCTAACTAGTCTCCTAAACTGCATTAACTCCCAAACTTCACAAAGAAACCCCAAATATGATCTTGGATCCAAATACCCTTTTTGGAAACAAAAATTATTTGTAGGGTTAGGGTTCCTCAATCCATCCCTACTGTACTACAAAACCTTTAGGGACCGAGTCCTTAAAAGTAGGGTTGTTAGGCCTGTTTGTAGAAATTCACAAAACCTGATGAAATAAATCAATCAGCATCCACAAATGCTTACAAATTCTTTTCACCTTACCAAGAACATCCTCCATACATTGGATCCCTTCATTCAATCCTACCCTGCAAGTAAAACACTCTGCTTCTCAATTGACCCTAGTCAGGCTAGAGCCAAGCACTCCTAGGGAAACAGCTCAAAATCCACCATTTTCACTTCTAACCCTAAAAAAAAAAGGAAACTACTATGTAATGACCCCTCTACCATTTATCCAAGGCACAAGTGTTTTCCAAGGTTAGAATGTCTAGGGAGTCATTTTTCTATTTACAGTCATGTTTGGTCCATAGAACCCAGAGAAGGAAGTTTATTTACATACAATACACAAAACACAATCTCTATCTTAACCTAATTCAACAAAATGGTGAAAAAAATAGTAGAACCTAATTACAATGAGACAGTAAAAAATTCAATCCATTAAACAATTCTTATGCAAAAACTCAGAGAAATACAGTCACTGTTCCTTCCAAATGCTTAACACTTTGTGCCAAATGGTAACCAACCCTCTTACCCGACTTCCAAGACTCTTAAATATGTCTAAAAAACCAATTACAACTATCTAAACTAACCCATAACTAACTTTGGTTGGTTTTTCATCTTTTTACAAAATTGTTGTCGAGCAACTTTGCAAAGTTGCTCGACAACTTTTGCATTTTTGACCTTTTGAGGTCCTAAACCAACATGATGGATCTCAATCACCACCAAAACACTTATACAACCTCCTTATGACAAAAATAGGTCCTTCCCACCATTCTAGGAACTCTTCTTTAATTTTTCCATATTTAGGCTTACATCTCCTTCCTAGGACCAATTGACATAATTGAAAACATGTCACTACAAAAATAAACACAAATAACACAAATCACCCTGAACTAAACGAAAACCACTGAAAAAATTCTTCAAACCAAAATTTCATGATTGGACAGGACCAACCACTAGGTGATTGCACCACTTGGTTGAGAATGAGACTGATAAAAGACTAAAATGTCTTAGATCTGATAATGGTAGTAAGTATTGGAGAAAAGGATTTGAAGATTATTATTCCTCTAATGGTATTAATAGGCGAACAAAATTCCAAGGACCCCACAAGAAAATGGAGTGGCTAAATGCATGAATAGGACAATAATGGAGCTTGCAAGGACTATGAGGTTGCATGTTGGGCTGCCCTTAAACATGTGGGAAGAGGCTGTAAGCACTTTTTTATTTAATTAATAGAGGTCCCTCTACTCCTTTGGGTTGTGGTATTCTAGAGGAAGCATGGACATGTAATAAGGTGAGTTATTCTTTTTGTTAGAAAAATGTATAACCACTAGCTCTTAGAAGGTTATCTCAGTGTCCTTTAGCATCTATTTCATCCAAACAATTTGTGTGCTCTTTATAGCAGTAGCTACATATTCTGATTCAACAGTAGATTGAGCTATACAATCCTTCTTTTTACTCAACTATGAAACTAACTTTTTCTAAAGGAAAAATGCTCCACCGCTGGTGCTTTTTCTATCATCAACACTTCCTACCCAATCAACATTAGTATAAGCATGTAATATAAAATCATCAAAATTTTCATACCATAAACCATATTCTAGTGTCCCTTACAAATATTTAAATATCCTTTTAACTGCAGCGAGGTGAGTCTCCTTAGGATCAGATTGAAACCTTGCAACAATTCCAAATGCACTAGCTATGTTTGGTCTAGTGTGAGTTAAATACTGCAAACCTCCAATCATGGATCTATAATTTGTCTGAAAAACACTTTGAGATTTATCAGCAGTAGTAAGCTTGTATCTAGTCACCATGGGTGTTCCAATAGGTTTACAATCTTCCATCCCAAACTTCTTTAGAAACTCCTTAAGATACTTGGTTTGAGATATAAAAATACCATGTTTACTTTGAGTAACCAAGGAAGAACTTCATTTCACCAATCATAGACATTTCAAATTCACTTTTAATTTCTTCAAAAAATTTGATGCTTATTTCATCATTACCTCGAAAAATATTTTCATCCACAAAAAGTATAAAATATCTTTCACCATAGTAAGATTTTGTTCTTGTTGGACAACAAATATCTATATGTACCAGATCCAACTTCTCCTTTTTTGAATAAGATTTTTTCTAAAAACTGCCCTTATAAGTTTGTTTTCTCATCACACACTCTCTACACATGGTGTTAGAAGGCTTCACAATTTTTGGTAGATCCCTGACTACATTTGTGTTATTGGCCTTCACAATGTTATCAAAATTTATATGACATAACCTTCTATGCCATAACCAACTATCATTTATCTTCGCAATAAAACATGTAGCTTATGTAGTATTTAGTTCAAAAACATTACCTCTTGACTTTGTACCTGATGTGATCAAATTTCCATAATGAACTCTGATAATACCTTTTCCATCCATTAACTATAATTTATATTCCTTGTCTACAAGTTGTCCAACACTCAACAAGTTGTGCTTTAGTCCATCAACAAGTAAGACATCATCAATATTATTTTTAAACATTTACCATTAAGAGAGATTGAGCCTACTCCAATGATCAAATTAGGAGTGTTATCACCAAATATGAATACACCACCATCATAGCTACTCAGTTGAACAAATTTATCTTTATCACTAGTCATAGAATGTGAACAACCACTATCAATGATCCATTCTAATTTCTTTTCAACATGCGAAGCTAGGGCTTTTTCCTCATGAACAGTCTCATCATCTTTAACAACAATAAATCCAATTTCATCACCATCCAAAATATCATCATCAAACACACCTTCACTAGCATAGTAGAATTCCTTATGCTTGGAGTAATTATACTTATAAAACTTTGGCTTATTCTTAGGAACCCTTGTAGGACATGTAGATGCAAAACGATCAATCTTATTACAAGAAATTTTTTTCAGGGGTAGCTTTCCTTCAAACTTACCCTTACCTCTCTTTTCCCTTCTTTTTATTAGGGTGACAAGTTCTTCTAGTTTTCTTTCTTCTTCTTCTATCTCTTCCCACTCATAGATCACAATGTACTTTTGATGCATTTCCTGATTCATATCAAAAAATCTGTCTCATTTCCAGTCAACCATGAAGTTCCAGGCGATTAGGCTATTTTACTTTTCTGCTTCGCAATCATGGATGTAAATTCTACACATATCCTTTTCTTTATTATTTTCCTTGCTTCCTTCCTTCAAAAAAATGTGGTTGAACTCACTTATTTAGTCTATTAAGGTCTTGCCAACATCACCAAATTTTTTCCTTATACCTATATGTGATCTTCTATTGTTAATAGATCCATTATACGTGCAAATATTTTCTATGTGTCCTTCATTGTTGCATTTAAAACAAGTAACAAGTGGTCTCTTAGGCTGTGTCATGTTGTGAGTAACATGAAACTAACAATTCCTTGCAATGTGTCCAAATTTTTTGAATTTGTAACATGTAATATTATTTTTTGTAGCAGGTTGTCTAATGAATCATGTTTCTTCCATATTTCATATGGTTTCCTAAATTCATTTCTTCTGTGTCTGTATGTCCAACAATTAAAGCAATAGACAAAAAAATGTTTAGGAACATTTTCACCTTTTCAATACTTTTTCATGTGACCAAATTTGTTGCATCCAAAACATCTAGCTTTCAAGGGTTTGATTTTCTCTTTAGGTTCTTCATCCTGATTTGGTGCTTTCTCTTTGTCTTCTGATTTTTCTTTTTGAGATTTGGAACATTCAACTTCATTGAAGCCAACTCCTATCTTTTCACCTTTAGGTTTTTGTTGATGAAATATTTTTATATTAGTATACAAGGGAAAATAGTTTTGAACCATTAGTTACATCAACACTGAAAGACATGTTTACAGTACAACCCGATAGACAACTTCACAAGGGAACTCGACAATAAAGTTCATAGTGTAACCCGATAGTGCAGGTTACAATGTAAACTGATGACATAGTTTACAAGTACAACCCAAAAATGTTGAAGTGGAACCCGAAAGAGTAACCCAACAAAGGAACCCAACAGAGCAGACAATAGAGGAACCTGACAAATAGTTTAGAGAGGAACCCAACAGGAAGACTATAGAGAAACTCGAGCACCAGTCTACCGAGAGACAATTGTAATCCCTAGAAATGTGGATCTGACTTACACGTCAGATAAAACACTTATTTTTTTATATTTATCTTTTTTATTTGCTTTAAATCCATTTCTTGAGGGACAAGTAAAGTAATTGTAATTTTTTTAATCAGTCTAACTAATCAGAAACATGCAAACTAGGAGATCGAGGTCAAGTTGTAAACCTTTGATCATAGAGTTATCATTGTTATGCGTGAAACTAGTTTAGGTAAAACTCATTGTATAAATAGATGTGTAATCAAACAGGGTGATGTGATGATGATTGTAGCCGTAGACACTTCTATGGATTAGAAACAAAGTTTTATGCAGAGGGACATCAAACGTTGAAATCAGTTACCAAGAACAAGATTCAAGGCTACTAAAGAGAAAATAGGTATTAATCAGTCACTATAGGTGACACATCATATTGTAATCTTTAATGGCTCTATAATAAGCAATTCTAGATTGCATACACTCATGTCATTAAGTATTTTTGACTACATTCTAACAAGTGTAGCAAATAGAAGAAATGCTTTGAGAAGGTGGATTTAACAATCCTTTGTAAACCTCTTAACCGAGTGCACACTAAAGAGTGTTGCAAGAGCTCTTAACAGAGTAGAACTTAACCAGTCTAAATATGTTACTCCTAATAGGGTAAGATCATAAGAATTGATCAAGCTTGTAATCCTTAACCGACCCCTTCCATTTTGCAGATAGTGAAGTTTTGTGGGTTTCATCCCCACCGTAGCTTTTACCTTCTAACAGGAGTTTTCTGCGTTACCAAATCTTGTGTCATGTGTCAATACATTTCATAAATGTTTATATGAATGTTTACAGGAAAATTATGTTTATAAATTGATATAACATGCATAAGATAAGAATAGCACATATGGTCAGTAATACAAGAAATTGATTACTAAAGGATTAAGGTTAATTGACTAAAATTTTTAAAGGGTAGTGATTCACCCCTCCCCTCTCAATACACACCATTCCATTATTTCCAACATTTGGTATCAGAGCTAGATCTCTTATTTGGAAAAGTTTAAATACTTAAGAGAAAAGATCATACAATGGAAAGGTATAAGCTAGAGAAGAATATTGAGAATTATAAGTTAGAGATACAGATCTTCTATGATAAATACAAAGCAACAAGAATCAAGATGAGAGAACTAATGGATGAAAGAAAGGTTATGGAATCTCATTGTAATGAAAAAAACTATCATGAAGAAGAGATACCTGATTTGTTTGAGTCATCGGGATCTACATCTAGAAATACATCAGACACATATGAAGGAAGCATCACAAGTATGAATGAAAGAAATTAACATCTGACAAAGCAAGTAAGATACTGAAAATCAGTCAAGAGACACAGATGGTAAGGATAATTGATGTTATGAAAAATGATAGACAAGATAAGAAAGAAATAACACTAGTTATTGATGATAGGAGGAAGATCACTGAAAAGCTACAAGAGAGAGAGAGTCAGAAATACAAAGACTTACTGAATATCATTATGAGATCGCCAATCAGATTATTCTTATGAGTCAGGAGGCAAACTAAGTGAACATAGATCTCATTGAAAAAATAGAAGCTATTGGTGAGCTAAGAGAAGAAAATGAAAAATTAAATCATGAAGTAAGGATTCAAAAACAACACAATAATATTATTAAGAGAGTTGAAGAAAGTACTTAAAGGATGGATGATTTTCTTGATGGACAAACAAGAGTCAAAAACAATACCGGACTAGGGTATACCAAGCATGGAGAATCACCATACCAAGATGATCACAAAGATTTCTAAACAAATCCTAGACCAAGGAAGAATTCATGTATTCAATGTAGAAAACCAGGCCACACATAAAATGTTTGCAGGAGAAAAATGAAAGGTATTCCTAAATCCATTTCTACATTCATTGGAAATTGTTATAACTATAACAAGAAATGACATAAAGCATATGAATGTAAATCTAAGGTGATACAACCAAAGAAGGAAACCTACATGGAAAAATATTTTCCTTCTTGAAAAATGCATGGGCACACATCTCTTGAATGCAGGAAGAAGATAAAGAAAGCATGGAATCCAAAAGATCAAGAAAATGCGTATCAACTGAAAAGAGTCGGTAACTCATATGTTTGGGATTACAACACATGGAAAAATTGTACAACATGTGGTAGATATGGACACATAGATGTAAACTGCATAAGAAAATGGACAAGAAGGTCTAGAAGCTAGACTAACCCCAGAATGACATGCTTACACTTTCATAGGGTCAGTCATCTAAGAAAGGACTATAGAGACCGAGTGACAGAGACAAGCACTTTTCCCAATGGAAACACCATTGAAGACATCAGGAAGATGAGAAACAAAATATGGAGGAAAGCTAAAAACACAGATGATGCTGGATCAAGCAATACAGTTGGTGACACCTTATCCAATGGATCTGGTGATATCACCACCCCTACCTAAGCAGAACAAGTAAGTATGGAACTGCACTATACCAAGTTATATTTTGCATCAGTTCCATTATAAATTGATGAAATGCCAAACTAGCATGATTAAAGATGCACTATGGTATTAATTGTTATAAAATTTGTGAATTCAATCACGTCAGTCAATGCATACCAAAATTCATCAGTGTACTTACAAAGCTAAGTTGTCAATGCTTACCAAGAATTGTTGGTTAACATACAAAACCTAAGTTGCCAGTATAAACCAAGCACCATTGGTAATAATGTAAAAAGACAATTTTGTCTTTGCCATGTACCGAGATCTATCGATAAACAAGTGAAAGGTCAAATGAGTTGACACTTTCCCTGAGCATCACGTTCTCACCAAGAATAAAGTTGGCATGTCACCTAAGCGACTCTGTCTTCAAAAATTGACAAGTGGGTAAAGCATTTAATGTGCCACTTATGACAGCATCTATAAAAGGGTGACAAAAGAGCTCATTATTCACCATGCGATTAAGAGTGAAGAAGCAAAGTGAAGAAGAGCACATTCTGATAAATGATGATGAGGATGTCACTCAAATTGAATTAAATATAGAAGCAAACAAGGAAATGTATGAAATTCCTCATATTCTATAACCATTAGAAGATACTGTACATGATACAATCATAGATACAAACATCATAGATATCACTGAAGATTCTATCGAAGAAGCAAAGGAAGATGAAGATGCTATTGTTACCTCCGAGCAGCCCAAATCACACGACACAACTACAGATGTTGCACAGGTGAATATACCGGGCGAAATTCCATTATTGATATAGGCTATCAATATCATCTCACAAAAGGAGAAGTCACCCAAGCCTGATGCAAGTATACTTGAGGATAAGGGTGAAGAGGAATTGAAAACACAACTGATGAGTAGAATGTAACAAATGATGAGCACAATGTAAAAAATGAAGAATAGAAAGAAACAAATGGAAATAGAAAGAAAATAATAGTGAAGAAGAGAAGCAAGGTAATGCCACTCCTACAGCTACTGAAGGAGAAGTTGTAGATAAATTAAAGGTTGATGTGGAGACATCCACACCAAACCGACAGGTAGACACCAAGAAGTAGCAAAAAGGCACAACACCTCCAAAGCCTTAATCAAGCACATTAGACCAAGAAAAGGAACTTTCTATGGTGCTGCATACATGTCCCTCCACAAAAATTTCAAAGAAGAAGAAGAAAAATAATAAGAATCTAGTTACATTGGATGAGATTATTGAAATACCAGCCTATGATCTGAGGACATTGGATCTAGAGGCACTTACAAAGTATGCAAAACTTTGTAAAAGAAAAGCTATCCAAGATAAGCTTAAAAAGGAAACAAATGACACATAGGTACTCGAGACAACCAAGGAAATAATTCTATAGATTGTACCTGATACAGACATTGATCAAAATGCTTCTATCATTGATCAATTAGCCATTCTTACCAAAGCTATCACCTCACAAAATGTGGATGTAGAGAAAGCAATAGAAGAACGAGCAGAGAAAAAGTACCAATACAAATTGATAGAGAAAATTAGCCAATACCAATTTCAAGTTGCATTATGAAAATATTACGGAAGCTAAAAGGTTGATACTTGAGATTTTAGAGGCAGAAACAAAGTTCAGAGATGAGGTAACTGAGCTTCAGGCTCTACTCCTACCGAATCTTACATTACTGCAACAACATATGACATCGGCAATAAATTTTATTGCAACCCCATAAATGTTTGTGATAGAAAACATATATGATATGCATGCAAGGATCGCATTGGAAATTATGACCCTTGAACACCTTAAGGAGAAGTGGGAGAAAATGATGGATGACATGAAAAGATCCCATTCCCATATTTTTGACAAGTTGTAAGTATTTACACCTTTGCCCTTATTATCAAAAAAGGGGGAAAATGATATGATAAAGGGGGAAGTAACATGTTCCAAAGAGGGAATTGACAAGGTGAAAAAGGGAAATAGTATAAAGTCAAAGTGTATATACATATACTATATCAAAACATACACATAGGGGGAGTCATAATGACAAGGTGAACACATGGTGTACATACTAAACATTTAATTTTTTGCACATTTCAGTTTTTGATACTAATGTCAAAGGGGGAGATTGATGACATATTTTTCCATTAGTATACAAGGGAAAACAATTTTGAACTGTCGGATACATCAACATCGAAAGATAGGTTTACAGTCCAACCCAACAGACAACTTCACAAGGGAACCCAACAACAAAGTTTATAATGTAACCTGACAGTCCAGGTTACAATGTTAACTGGCAACATAGTTTACAAGTGCAACCTGAAAATGTTGAAGTGGAACCCAAAAGAGTAACCCAAAAGAGCAGACAACAAAGAAACCTGGAAGATAGTTCACAAAGGACTCGACAGGAAGACTACAGAGAAACTCGAGCACCAGTCCACCGAGAGACAATTATAATCCTGAGAAATGTGGATCTAACTTACACGTCAGATAAAACACTTGTGTTTTATATTTATCTTTTTGATTTTCTTTAAATCCATTTCTTAAGGGACAAGTAAAGTAATTGTGATTGTTTTAATCAGTCTAAGTAATTAGAAACATGCAAACCACAAGATCAAGTTCACATTGTAAAACTTTGATTGTAGAGTTATCATTGTTATGCGTGAAACTCATTTAGGTAAAACTCATTGTATAAATAGATGTGTAATCAATCAAAATAGGGTGATGTGATGATGATTGTAGCCATAGACACTTCTATGGATTAGAAACAGAGTTTTATGCAAAGGGGCAGAAAAAGATGAAATCAGTTACCAAGAACAAGATTCAAGGCTACAGAACAAAACAAAGGTATTAATCAGTCACTATAGGTAACACATCATATTTTAATCTTTAATGAATTTGTAATCAACAATTCTAGATTGCATACACTTAGGTCAATAATTTTTGACTACATTCTAACAAGTGTAGCAAATAGAAGAAATCCTTTGAGAAGGTGGATTTAGAAATCCTTTGTAAACCTCTTAACCAAGTGCACACTAAACAGTGTTGCTATTAGGAATATTCCCAAGGGATAACTAAGAGGGGGGGGGTGAATCAGTTATCTACAAGATTCAAATTTTTATCCAATTATGTATAGAATAACATTTAGCATAAACACAACAAGATAACACATAATATAACACCACAATTTTGGTTATGGGGAAACCCAAAATAGGGAAAAACCTCGATGGGAATTAGCACCCACAATGAATTGCACTAGTGTATAATGATCCATGTCAGAAGATCTTACAACCCTATTAGGAGTTGATCTTTACAATGCATTAAGTACAGTGACCTGGTCAAAGGTCGGACCCTGTTAGGAGTCTTTTACAAATAACCTTGTTAGAGGTGAGGACACACTGTCTGTGAGCACTCTGCTCAAATGATGAAGGCTGCAACCTTCTGCATAATAGATACACACTATATCTGATATTGGAATGGGAATTAGACCTGCTATCTTGATCAGTTCCAATGAATTGCATACACTCTCTACTTCTTCACATAGATCTTCAACTGATGAATGATATAGATTTACTTGCCAAATACATCAAACATTTTTCCCTGCTAATTTCTCCACATTCTCCCATATGGCGATCACAAATGATCTTCTATAAGTATCCTCCTCCATAAATATGATCAATTCGGCTTGTAGGAATCTTCTACAAATTTTCAACAACTTCTCCAACACCTAAAATAAGCACACAACACAAATACAAATGTGCAACTCAAGATGAGTGGACGCATCGCTTCATACTGTCAGATCCACCAATTTAACTCAAACTTCAGTCTCCAGATGAAACATGTTAAGCACTCTTAACCAAAAATTCTGAACTCATAACTAAACACAAATCCAAACACACATATCCAAATGATAGGTGAAACTAAAGAAACAATATAAATACTGTTGGATCTTAATAAATAATCTCCTGAAACTATAACTGGCAAATATATCATCATAACTCAACTTCAACTACACAACTAAATTTGTGTCTATGAACATAGCATAATCAATATGTCCACAACATAAAAATAAACATGCAAGGCTCCAACATATCCATACTAAGAATTACATACTGAAAATTGCTACATACTATATGTTGTCATCAATGACCAACATACAGTCAACCATTGGCTCAAA
Source organism: Thuja plicata (assembly GCA_018584345.1). Classification (NCBI taxonomy): domain Eukaryota; kingdom Viridiplantae; phylum Streptophyta; class Pinopsida; order Cupressales; family Cupressaceae; genus Thuja; species Thuja plicata. The sequence continues at coordinate 133,748 of MU224410.1, read as the reverse complement.
GGAAAATCTCCAACAATCTCCCCCTTTGACATTGATGGCAAAATATGATATGAAAAACACCATCAATCCATAAGTATTCTTTCTTTTTACAATCTTCTCAATATCCTCAACAAAACTCCCCTTAACTTCTGCATCTCCTTATTGCTACATCTGCTTTGATTTTTCCTGATTGTATACTCCTCCAAACTATATACTCCCCCTTTGACATCAATGGAAAAGGGTGCCAAAAACAAATAAGCACATGTACTACTCCTGAATTAGAGTAGTCAACCATTCATCAGTCACCAAGGACTGATGCTCTTGCTACAAATTCTAATCAGACCCAGGAAAGGGAATTACTCCCTGCTTCTCCCTGAGATACTCAAAAGTATCTTTTGGTAAAGGCTTTGTAAATATGTCTGCTAACTGTTCTTTAGTGCTCACATAATCCAACTCTACTTCTTTCTCTGCAACTTTCTCTCTTAGAAAATGATATTTTATTTCAATGTGTTTTGTCTTTGCATGCATCATAGGGTTCTTTGACATATTGATAGTGCTAGTGTTGTGATAATGAATAAAAATAGGATAATCAATTTGAATTCCAAATTATTTTATCATCTGCTTGATCCAAACAATTGTAGAACAATTTAATGCTGCTGCTACATACTCTACTTCTGCTATTGACTGAGAAATACAATTCGGCTTCTTGCTTGTCCAAGTAACTAATTTGCTTCCAAGAAATACTTCTACTCTTGAGGTACTCTTTCTATCATAAACACAACCTACCCAATATGCATCTGTATACACATGATGTTCTACATTCTCCGAGTTAGGATACCATAAAACATAGTCTATAGTCCCTTTTAAGTATCTGAATATTCTTTTTATTGCCACTAAGTGATTTTGTTTAGGTTCAAATGCAAATCTTCCAACAATGCCAACTGCATTAGAAATATCTGGTCTAGATTGAGTAAGATATATGAGTTTTCCAATCATAGACTTGTATAGTGTCCTGTCAACTACTGTAGAATCATCATCTTTAGAAAGCTTGCTTCCTGTTATCATGGGGGTGCTTACTGGCTTACAATATTCCATCTTGAATTTCTTCAATATCTCCTTCACATACTTGGACTGATTAATGAATATACCACTGTCTCTCTATTGTACATTTAATCCTAAAAATTATATGATAGGTCCAATCATGCTCATTTCAATCACTTTGCATCTCTTTAGAAAAATTTGCACTAAGCTTGTCATTACCACCAAAAATAATGTCATCAAAAAAATAACAAGTAATAATCCTTCAGGTGTCTCTCTTATGAATAAGTTACAATCTGCTAATCCTTTCTTGAATCCAATCTTCATCAAGTATCCATCTAGTCTTTCATACCATGCTCTAGGGGCTTTCTTAAGTCCATAGAGGGATTTCTTCTGTCTGCATACCATGTCAGGTTTGTCTGATAAAATAAATCCTTCAGGCTGCTCTATGTAGACTTCTTCCTTCAAATCACCATTCAGGAATGCTGACTTGACATCCATTTGATATACCTTAAAGTTCTTGAATGTTGCATAGGCTAAAAATAATCTTATATCTTCCAATCTGTTGACAGGGGAAAATGTATCAGAGTAATCAATACCTTCTCTCTCTGCATATCGTTTACATACTATTCTTGCTTTTTTTCTTACCACTGTACCATCTTCATTCATCTTGTTTCTGAATATCCACTTGGTTCCAATCACATTTTTGTCACAAGGTCTAGGGACCAATTCCCATGTGTCATTCTTAATTTTATGATCTAACTCTTCTTTCATTGCTTTATGCAAATCTGAATTATTACATGCATTTTCAACACTTAAAGGTTCAATTTGTAAAAGTAAACATACCTCTTCATCATCTGTTAAACCTTTTGCTTTAGATCTTGTTATAACTTTACTGCTCTTATCTCCAATGATATCTACTTTTGAATGATATCTAGATGTGAATTGTGGAACTTTAGGTGTGACTCTCTCATCAGTTATCTATGATTCTTTTTTACTTGGTTCAGGGTCATTGCTTAATACATGAATGCTATCAAACATTTCTTCAATAACTATTTCTTTACTGATAGGTCTAGTTTCAACTGTAATTAAAACTGTGCACTCTTGCATACTGCTTTAACTAGTAATCAAGTGTTACACATAAAACCAAAGGCACATACTCAGTGGTGAGTATACTAGCCACGCAGGGGTGTAGAACTTGTCTAGCTCCCCCTATGACCAATAGGTTCATTTATCCAGAAGTAGAAGGTGCATCCATTATGGATGCATCTACTAGTTTTTCAATACCATCATCTTTCTTTACTTCAACCCAAATCTTTCTTGTATCTTCTGTAGCTTTCACAAACTTAACTGCTCTAGATTCTTCAAATAAAGATCTTTGAGACTTATCAAGTCTTTCTTGTCTTTGCGCTCTAGATCTGCAAAACTTTGAGATGTGTCCAACCTTGTTACAAGAGTAAAAAATGATTGGACATCTTGAATTTATAGGTGTATTGATATGAGTTACCATACTGCATTGTTTAGCTATGTGACCATTGTAATTGCATATCTAACATGTAGTGTTCTAAGAACCTTGTTGTGGTTGACTTCTTTGATTTTTCCGTGTCTGACTTCTTTGATTTGATCTACAATGTATGTATCTATGACCAAATTTATTGCATGAATAACAATAGCCATTGAAAGGTCTTACCTCTTTAAAATATCTTGCTATAAGTCCTTTCTTGTTATAGGAATAACAAGTTTGGTTAACTGGCTTGCATTCATCTTTAGGTGGTTCTGCTTTAGCTTCTACATGATTCTTAGTTTTCTTAGCTTCTACAGATTCTTCTGGTGCTTTCATTATTTCTTGCATTGCATTGATTTGAATTTGTGCTTCATTGTATCCAATACCATTGGTATCACCTCTTATCTTCTGTCTATAAATCTATGATTGTATTAGATCAGAACTTGTGTGTAATTTGTCAATACGATCCTTGACTTCTGTCAACTCAGATTCTATCTTTTTCTTGATGTTCTCCAACTCCAATATTTTCAGGTTTGCTTGCATAAGTTCTTCATCTAATTGTTTATTTTCTTTAGTATTTTATTCAAGAGCTATCTGGCTATCAGTTAACTGTTCATTCAAATCTTCAATCTAATCCTTCAAAGACATGTTTTCTTAATTCAGCTTTTTGACCATTTTTCCCAAATCACGTGTAGAATAATCTTTCAGATTTTTTCTCAATTTCTTGATGAATACTTGTGAGCCATTGACTTTCAATTTTAGTTCTTCATTTTATTTTTTAGATCTGTCAAGTTATTCAAGAGCTGCTTCAAGATTTTTCTTTAGATGTTTCACTTCTGCGTAATCCATGATCTCCTCAAGTGGTTAAAATTCTCTTTGAGAACCAAAGCTCTGATACCAATTTTTAGGAATAGTCCCAAGAGATAAATGACAGGGGTGAATCAGATATATACAAGATTCAATTCTTTATCCAATTACGTATAGAATAAAATTAAGAATAAACACAACAAGATAACACAGAATATAACACCATAATTTTAGTTAGGGGGAAACCCAAAATAGGTAAAAACCCCAATGGGAATTAGCACCCACAATGAGCTGCACTAGTGTATAATGATCCCTGTTAGAAGATATTACAACCCTGTTAGGAGTTGATCTTTACAATGCATTAAGTACAGTGACCAGGTCAAAGATCGGACCCTATTAGGAGTATTTTACAAATAACCCTATTAGAGGCGAGGACACACTGTCCGTGAGCACACTGCTCAAACGATGAAGGATGCAACCTTTTGCACAACAGATACACACTATATCTGATATTGAACTGTGAATTGGACCTGCTACCTTGATCAATTCCAATGAATTGCATACACTCTCTACTTCTTCACATAGATCTTCAACTGATGAACGATATAGCTTTATTGGCCCAATACATCAAACATTCTGCTCTACTACTTTCTCCACATTCTCCCATATGGTGATCACAAATGATCTGCTATAAGTATCCTCCTCCAAAGATATGATCAAATTGACTTTTAGGAATCTTCTAAAACTTTTCAACAACTTCTCCAATGGCTAAACTAAGCACACAACACAAGTAGAAATGCGCAACTCAAGATGAGTGGATGCGTCACTTCACACTGTCGGCTCCACCAATTTAACTCAAACTTCACTCTCTAGATGAAACACCTTAAGCACTCTTAACCAAACATTTTGAACTCATAAATAAACATGAATCCAAACACGCATATCCAAATGATAAGTGCAACTAAATAAATAATATAAATATTGTCGGCTCTTAATAAACAATCTCCTGAAACTATAACTGGAAAATAGATCATCATAACTCAACTTCAACTGCACAATTGAATATGCATCTATGAACATAGCATAAAGAATATGTCTACAACATAACAATAAATGTGCAAGGCTCCAACATATCCATACTAAGAATTACATACAGAACACTGATGCATACTATATGTTTTCATCAATGACAAACATACAGTCAATCACTGGCTCAAAAGAAAATCTCCAACAATCTCGCCCTTTGACATTGATGGAAACATATGATATACAATCTTCTTAATATCCTCAACAAAACTCCACTTAACTTCTGCATCTCCTTATTGCTACATCTGCTTTGACTTTTCAAGACTGTGTGCTCCTCCAGACTATATACTCCCCCTTTGACATCAATGGAAAATGGTGCCAAAAACAAATAAGCACAGGTACTACTCTTGAAGTAGATTAGTCAACCATTCATCGGTCACCAAGGACTGATTCTCTTGCTGCAAATTCTAATCAGGCCCAGGGAAGGGAATTACTCCCAGCTTCTACCTAAGATACTCAAAAGTATCTTTTGGTAAAGGCTTTGTAAATATATCTACTAACTATTCTTTAGTGCTCACATAATCCAACTTTACTTCTTTATCTGCAACTTTCTCTCTTAGAAAATGATATTTTATTTCAATGTGTTTTGTCTTTGCATGCATCACAGGGTTCTTTGACATATTAATAGTGCTAGTGTTGTCACAATGAATAAAAATAGGATAATCAATCTGAATTCCAAATTATTTTATCATCTACTTGATCCAAACAATTGTAGAATAATTTAATGCTGCTACATACTTTGCTTCTACTGTTGACTAAGAAATACAATTCTACTTCTTGCTTGTCCAAGTAACTAATCTATTTCCAAGAAATACTGCTCCTCCTGAGGTACTCTTTCTGTCATCAACACAACCTACCCAATTTGCATCTGTATACACATGAAGTTCTACATTCTCTGAGTTAGGATACCATAAACCATAGTCTATAGTCCCTTTTAATTATCTGAATATTCTTTTTATTGCCACTAAGTGATTTTGTTTAGGTTCAACTACAAATCTTTCAACAATACCAACTTCATTAGAAATATCTGGTCTAGATTGAGTAAGATATATGAGTTTTCCAATCATAGACTTGTATAGTGTCTTGTAAACTGCTTTAGAATCATCATCTTTAGAAAGCTTTCTTCATTTTATCATGGGGGTGCTTACTGGCTTGCAATCTTCCATCTTGATTTTATTCAATATCTCCTTCACATACTTGGACTGATTAATGAATATACCTTTGTCTGTCTGCTCTACATTTAATCCCAAAAAGTATTTGATAGGTCCAATCATTCTCATTTCAAACTCGCTCTGCATCTCTTTAGCAAAATCTGCACTAAGCTTGTCATTACAACCAAAAATAATGTCATCAACAAAAATAGTGACAAGTAATAATCCTTCAGGTGTCTCTCTTATGAATAAATTACAATCTGCTAATCCTTTCTTGAATCAAGTCTTCATAAAGTAACCATCTAGTCTTTCATACCATTCTCTAGGGGCTTTCTTAAGTCCATATAGGGATTTCTTCAGTCTTCATACCATGTTAGGTTTGTCTGATAAACTAAATCCTTTAGGCTCCTCTATGTAGACTTCTCCCTTCAAATCACAGTTCAGGAATGCTGACTTGACATCCATTTGATATAACTTAAAGTTCTTGAATGTTGCATAGGCTAAAAATAATTTTATAGGTTCCAGTCTACTCACAGGGGAAAATTTATTAGAGTAATCAATACCTTCTCTCTGCGCATATCCTTTACATACTAGTCTTGATTTGTTTCTTACCACTGTACCATCTTCATTCATCTTGTTTCTGAATATCCACTTGGTTCCAATCACCATTTTGTCACAAGGTCTAGGAACCAATTCCCATGTGTCATTCTTAATTTTATGATCTAACTCTTCTTTCATTGCTTTATGCCAATCTGAATTATTACATGCATTTTCAACACTTAAAGGTTCAATTTGTGAAAGTAAACATACCTCTTCATCAACTGTTAAACCTTTTTCTTTAGATATTGTCATAAATTTACTGCTCTGATCTCCAATGATATCTACTTTTGAATGGTATTTAGATGTGAATTGTGGAACTTTAGGTGTGACTCTCTCATCTGTTATCTGTGATTCCTCTTTACTTGGTTCAGGGTCATTGCATAATACATCAATGCTATCAAACATTTCTTCAATAACCGTTTCTTTACTAATAGGTCTAGGTTCAACTATAATTATAATTGTGCGCTCTTGCATACTTCTTTAAATAGTAACCAAGTACATAAAACCAAAGGCGCATACTCAGGGGTGAGTATACCAGTTGCACAGGGGTGTAGAGCTTGTCTAGCTCCCCCTATGACCAAGAGGTTCATTTATCTAGAAGTAGAAGGTGCACCCATTATGGATGTATCTACCACTTTTTCAATACCATCATCTTTCTTTAATTCAACCCAAATCTTTCTTGTATCTTCTGTAGCTTTCACAAACTTAACTGCTCCAGATTTTTCAAATAGAGATCTTTGAGACTTATCAGGTATTTCTTGTCTTTGCACTCTAGATTTGCAAAAATTTGAGATGTTTCCAACCTTGTTACAAGAGTAAAAATGATTGGAGGTCTTGAATTTCTAGGCGTATTGATTTGAGTTACCATATTGCAATGTTTAGCTGTGTGACCATTGTAATTGCATATCTGACATGTAGTGTTATGAAAACTTTGCTGTGGTTGACTTCTTTGATTTTGTTGTGTCTGACTTCTTTGATTTGATCTACAATGTATAGCTCTATGACCAAATTTATTGCATGAATAACAATAGCCATTGAAATGTCTTACCTCTTTACAATCTCTTGCTATATGTCCTTGCTTGTTACAGGCATAACAAGTTTGGTTAACTGGCTTGTGTTCATCTTTAGGTGGTTCTTCTTTAGCTTCTGCATGATTCTCAGTTTTCTTAGCTTCTATAGATTTTTCTGGTGCTTTCATTCTTTCTTGCATTGCATTGATTTTAATCTTTACTTCATTGTATCAAATACCACTGGTATCACCTCTTATCTTCCGTGCATAAATCTGTGATTGTATTAGATCAAAAATTGATTGTAATTTTTCAATACGATCCTTGACTTCTGTGAACTCAGATTCTATATTTTTCTTGATGTTCTCCAGCACCAAGACTTTTCAGGTTTGCTTGCATAAGTTCTTCATCTAATTGTTTGTTTTCTTTAGTCTTTTCTTCAAGAGCTGTCTGGCTATCAGTTAACTGTTCATTCAAATCTTTAATCTAATCCTTTAGAGACTTGTTTTCTTCATTCATATTTTTGACCATTTTTCCCAAATCATTCGTAGAACACTTTCAAATTTTTTCTCAGTTTCTTGATGAGTAATTGTGAGCCATTGAATTTCAATTTGAGTTCTTCATTTTATTTTTCAGATCTGTCAAGATCTTCAAGAGCCGCTTCAAGATTTTTCTTTAGATGTTTCACTTTTTCTAAATCCATGAT
>MU224410.1:77535-121506 GCA_018584345.1 Thuja plicata | reverse complement strand
GAAGGTTTTGCAAATGAGGATGCAAGTAGAGTGGGTTTAACCATGGAGGAAACTCCGTAGTTAAGCGCGCTCGAGCTGGAGTAGTACTGGGATGGGTGACCTCCCAGGAAGTCCCGGTGCTTCACCTATGTGAGCATCACCTAGATCCAATGAGTGCTAAGTGTTCCATTCATTCTCATGAGAGATGGGTTCATGTGAACCACTACTCATGAATTATGGGTCAATGAGTTTGACTCAAAAACTACACAGTTGAATCCTGATAGCAATATCACAATTGTAAGCCTTAATTGACCCCTTCCATTCCACAGATAGTGAATTTTTGTGGGTTTCATCCCCATCATAGTTTTTACCTTCTAACAGGGGTTGTTTGAGTTACCAAACCTTGTGTCATGTGTTAATACATTTCATGAATGTTTCTATGAATGTTTACATGAAAATTATGTTTATAAATTGATATAACATGCATAAGATAAGAATAACACATATGGTTGGTAATACAAGAAATTGATTACTAAAGGATTAAGGTTAATTGAATAAAAGTTTTAAAGGGTACTGATTCAGCCCTCCCCTCTTAGTACACACCATTCTATTATTTCCAACATTTGTCTCTCTACCTGTTGATCAATTTTGTCACTACTCACATGAATTTTTTCACTACGATTATTTGCCTCAACAAGTTCTCCTTTAATGATGTAGTTGTACTTTTCTAATTCTTGATACTTGATTCTGACATCATCAAGTTCAAGCTGCATTTTTCCCATCTATACATTTTAACTCTTCATGGTCTCTTCTAGTCTTCTCTTTTCATCTTTCTCTTGCTGAATTTATTTGTCAATTTGCAAAGTAGTGACTTCATATTCATGCTTTAGTGCTTCGTTTTCCTATTCAAGTTTTTCAATTAGATCAGATGAATCATTCTCACGTTCCCTTATCTTCTCAACAAGTTCCCGCATTTTGTTCCTTGAGAGTTCAAGCTGATCTTTAAGCTTCTTGATGTAACCTTCTGCTCTTCTCAGTTTAAATTTTAATTCTACATTATCAACATTAGCCTTATCCAGGTCTTCAAGTATTGCTTCAATATTTTCTTCCAAACTGCTTGAATCCATCAAGATCTTGCTCAAGCTGTTAGGATTTCTCTCCAAGGACCACAAGCTCTAATACAAATTTTTAGGAATAATAAAACTGAGAGGGGGGGGGGGGGGGGGGGGGGTGAGTTAGTTGTATGCCAAATATTTAAACTTTAAAACTTATAAACCAATTACTCAATGAAAATTTGAACACTTCAAGAACAACACCATAGCACAAGTATTTATTTTCAAGGAAAACCTTGTTAGGGGAAAAATGTAATGCATTAATCATCTTTACCCCGTAGCGGTAAATAGTCCCTTTCAAATGAAATTCTCTTCTCCCTTTTATGTCTCATGTTTAAGGGAGTCACAACTTTCATTTCATGCCTCTTGACCATTCATTAAACTTAACTAAATTTTAATTATGTTATATTTCAAGTGTATTCTTTTATAATTTTAATTTTATTATTTTTCATTATTAAATTCTATTTCAAAATGAAGACATTAAATTTAGGGGGATTTCGCAAGGAGATAGTCAAGATTTCTGATTGGGAGAGTTGTTTTTATTTGCTTGCAAAGTATTTTTTTGCCTTGGTTTTTGGGGATGGAGAATCTAACTGGTACTTCTAAATAGTTGGTTCATATTTTTTATGGGAGTAATTTTTCCTATTAGAGTATGTGAATGAAAACATTGTTAAAATTGAAGGACTTGTAGGATATTGTTTATAGAAGATATGGAAAATATAGATAATGTTAATACATTATAAATTCAACAAAAGAGGGAACATAAGTTGAATGAATTAAAATAAAATGAAACATTATTTTTCTAGGGTGACATTAGTTGGTGCAGGAGCACGTAGGTAGGGCTACAGTGTAACCTAGGGCTTCTAAGTTGTTTTTGGATTTTAGTGGTCCTAGCCACACCAATAGTGAAATAACAGGACTAGGTGGGTCCTAGGATGTTTGGAGTTATATGAGGAGGTCTATTTAGGTCTTTAGTGATTTTATTTTTAGTAATGTCCAAAGTTGCTATTTTGTTCCATATTGCCAATGTTGGGGCAATAGTGAAAATGATCCATCTAGGGGTAAAATTGGACAAGTAGGGGTTTAAAAGATATAATTGATGTTTGATTAGCCTAACTATGCAATTGGCTAAGTTCCTTAGGTGTTTGTTCATGTTTTATGCAAGAAGCACAAAAGTTGCAAAAGTTGTCAATGTTGTCATTGACAACATTGACAACATTTATTGCAATAATGTCTTATAGGGAATTGGAGGGTTCTAACTATCTAAAAATATCAGGATAGGACCATGGAGACCTATATAATACCTCCCTTGACCATGTGAATAGGTTGGTTGATTTTGAAAAGTTATTGTATGGACTGTATTATCAAGGAAACAATTGCAGTTCTTGTTTTTCTGAGCATTTTGTATTTTCATGGATTAGATCTTGTACTGTAACTCTTGAATATGTTACGGTAGTGTGTTTTGAGATTCTATGTGGTGTTAGATTTTCATTTGGTGTTAATTTAGTTACATTTGTAAATTCTTTTTGTTTTAAGCGAGTCGCTGGTCTGAACCAAGCCACTTCTAGAAATGGGGTCATAAGTCCTCTTCCAACTATGGAGTTTGCACGGGCCTTTGGGATTAGGGATATGACTCCATGTACATATTGTACAGTGAAGGAGGGGCCCTTGAAAGCAAGGGAGATATTTTTAATGTGATTGCCTAGGCGAGCCAGAGTTGCATGGCTAGGGATCACAGGAAGTTGCAGAGCTAATTGGAGGGATTGAAAGAATTTATTGCTTCAATCAGAGATTGTGGAGAGGTATTTTGTTGTGTGGAGGAGCCCCAAATTGGAGGATAATATTGGGTGAGTATTTTTGAATGGAAAGAAACAAAGTCTTGGTGCAGACAGTCTTAATTCTTGAAAACCCTAATTTTTAGGCATGATTATAGGAGCCACTATATGGACACCTTTGGGAAGTAATACCTAGAAAATATTTAGGGTCTTGATAAAGGGTATCAGAATCCAATACTAGTTTTCCAACTTGTTAAGGATTTTTGCAAGAAATTTGGGAAAAACTGCCTAATGCTTGTAGCTCTATTTTGGGTGAATTTCACTTGGTTCTTGGAACTTGTTTAGGGTTCCATGTGTTTTTAGACATTGGATTGGATCCAATTAACCATTTAGAATCCTAACTCTCCATATGGAAGAGTTCTTGACCAGTTTGGATCAATTTGTGAAGATGGAAAAGAAGAGCACTATGGCTAGGTGTTGAGTAGTTTGAATTCCTTGTTGGTGTTCTCAAGATGAATTGGAGTGGGATCTTGTAGAAAGGATCCTCGAAGGTTAGGGTTAGTGAAGAAACCTAATTAGGCTAGCGAAGAGGCCTATTGAAGACCCTAGTGGAGGATAGGGTAGGAGAGAAAGGCTTGTTGTTACATCAGATTGGTATAAGAGCAAGTTAAAGACTTGGGAAGTCAGTGTATGTTTACAGCTACTGGTGAATTAGTAGGAGAGTCAAGGATGGTGACTAATGCAGAGCTAGCTAAAAAAATACTTGACTTTTAGCTATTTCTGAAAGAATAACTTTAGTTCTTTTGGTTCTCTGAAGTCTTTGGATTTATGTATATGACTATATAGATGATATCAAGTTGACATCAATGACAATACAATTCATTAACTGATTTAATGCCTTGCATTATCTTCAACTTAACATTTTCAAACATTTAATCAGTTACAAGTCATCACTTTCAAGATTCAGTCTCTGCTAGAAGAGGAGGAGCCACAGTCCAAGAATCCTAACATCAGGTTTTGTAGTGGAAAGGAGTTTGTGAGGGATCTCAAGGATGATGAGAATGAAGGGTATGTTGCTGTGGTAAGACCTAAGGAGGAAGAGAAGCCAGTCAAGGAGCCCTTGCCATCAGAGATAAAAGAATTGCTTGAGAAGTATAAAGACATAGTGAGTGATGGAAATACTGCAACCTTACCTCCTAGAAGAGTAATAAGTCATCAGATAGAATTTTTCCCTGGTGCATCTTTGCCTAATAAGGCAGCTTATAAGCTAACCCCTGATTAGAATTTGGAAGTGGCAAGGCAAGTACAAGAACCCTTGGATCAATGCTTGATCAAGAAGAGTATAATCCCATGTGTACTCCTAGTTGTGTTGGCATCCAAGAAGGGAGGAAAATGGAGACTTTTCACAGATTCAAGGGCTATAAACAAAATTACAATAAGGTATAGGTTCCCCATACTTAGGATTGAGGATATCATGGATTGCCTTGGAGGGGCAATGTACTTTACCAAATTGGATTTGAAAAGTGGTTATCACCAAATCAGGGTGAAAGAAGGGGATGAATGGAAAATGACATTCAAGACCATAGATGGGTTATATGAATGGCTTGTGATGTCATTTGGCCTCACAAATGCTCCGAACACATTCATGAGGCTAATGAATGAAGTGCTCAAGGACTTCACAGGGAATTTTATAGTTGTATATCTTGATGATATACTGATATTTAGCAAGACAAAGGAGGAGCATATAAAGCATGTAGAGGCTATGTTGCAGAGATTACAGGAAGAGAAGCTAGCTATCAATCTTGAGAAATGTGAGTTCTTCAAGCAAGAACTAGTATATTTGGGCTTTGTAGTATCCAAAGGGTCCTTGAAGATGGGTCAAGACAAGGTTGTTGCTATCCTAAACTGGCAACCAACTACCACAACCACTGAGGTAAGAAATTTCCATGGCTTATCCCAATTTTATTGGAAATGTATCAGGAACTTTAGTGGTATTTGTGCACCTTTATTAGAAACCATTAAGGGTGGGGTCAAAGCTAAGTTTAGGTGGACCTTAGAAGCAATGAAAGCCTTTGAGATGTTGAAGAAACAATTAGCCACTCAACCTATCCTACAATTGCCAAGTTTTGAGAAACTATTTACTATTGAGTGTGATGCAAGTGGGATGGTAGTAGGGGGTGTATTGAGTTAAGAAGGTAGGCCAATAGCCTTCTTTAGTGAGAAATTAAATGAAGCTAAGAAGAAATACTCTTCTTATGACTTATAACTATATGCTTTAGTTCAGTCCCTTAAGAAGTGGATGCATTATCTATTTCCCAAAGAATTTTTTGTGTTTACTGACAACCAAGACCTTAGTTATATCAATAATTAGGAGACACTAAGAAATAGACATCTGAAATAGATGGAATATTTACAAGCATACACATTTACAATTAAGCATAAGAAAGGGAAATTGAACAAGGTTGCAGATGCACTAAGCAGGAGATTGTTGATAGTGCAAGAGGTTTAGTTGAATAGTATTGGAATTGATGGTTTCAGAGATCTATACAAGGAAGATGAAGACTTTGGTGAAGCATACAAGGTGTGTATTGATTTTCAGAATCATTTCCATAGCAATTTTTCTGATTTTACTTTGCAAAATGGATTTTTATTTAAGGGAAATCAATTGTGTGTGCCAAGAGGTTCCATGAGAGAGAATATCATATAGGAGAAAAACAATGGGTGTTTGGGTGGTCACTTTGGTATCAACAAAACCTTGGAGCTTGTGCAAAGGTTCTACCATTGGCCAAAGTTGGTAAGAGATGTTGCTAGGTATATTGAGAAGTGTGTCATATGCATTAAAGCCAAAGGAGGGATAAGAAATGTAGGTTTGTACCAACCTTTACCAGTCCCTAATAGGCCATGGGAGTGTGTGAGCATAGAATTCATAGTAGGTCTACCCAAAATAAAGCAATGATATGACAACATTTATGTAGTGGTTGACAGATTTAGCAAAATGGGACATTTCATTCCCTGAAAGACTACTTATGATGATAGCCATATAGCTTATTTTTTCTTTAAGGAGATTGTGAGAATCCATGGTTTTCCCCTAAGTATTGTATCAGATAGGGATGTGAAGTTTATGAGCCATTTCTAGAGAACATTATGGACTAGATTGGGTACTAATTTATTTTTTTATTCAGCTTACCATCCTCAGATAGATGGCCAAACTAAGGTTGTCAATAGAGTGTTGGGTAACCTATTGCAGTACCTAACTAAGGAGTATGGTCAAACATGGGATGTGGTTATTCCCCAAGAAGAGTACATGCATACAATGATAGAAAGAATAGAACCACAGGGAAAATCCCATTTGAGATAATTTATGGGATGCACCCAAGAGGTGTGTGTGAGATCAGGGATCTTGAAGGCATGGAATATAGGAGTGGTCATGCTGAGGACTTCAATCAAACCATGAAGGAGATCCAAGAACAAGTCAAGAAGACCATACAAGACAGTACACAAAAGTTTAAGGCCAAAGTTGATGAAAAGAGGAGAGACATTCAGTTTGAGGTAGGTGACTATGTGATAGTTCATTTGAAAAAAAATAGGTTACAGAAAGGTGTCCCTACTAAACATCAAATGAAGAGGGTGGGACCTTGCAAGATCATAGCCAAATATGGGGCTAATGCATAAAAAATAGACTTAGCATTAGATTTGAGCATATCTTCGGTGTTCAATGTACAAGACTTAATCCAATTCAAAGGGAAGATAGATGCGAATGGTCAAAGAAGTCAAGGGGTCAGTGGTGATTTTGAGGTTACTGTATTACCTCCCAAGCCACAGTTAGAAGCTGACAGAGTTCTAGATTCAAGATTCAAGAAGACTACAAGGCATAAGGTGTACATGGAACAACTCATCAAGTGGAAGAATAGGCCTCAATCAGGGGCCTCATGGATTGCAGAAGTAGACTTCATGAAGGTGGGAATCTCTGAAAACATGTTTTCCAAAGGAGTGACATAACTTTCCTTTGTGGGGGAGTATGGTGAAGGAGCTCCTAGGTAGGGCTACAATGTAACCTAGGGATTCTAATTTTTTTTTTGGCTTTTAGTGGTCCTAGCTACACCACTAGTGAAATAATAGGACTAGGTGGATCCTAGGATGTTTGGAGTTAGATGAGGAGGTCTATTTAGGTCTTTAGTGATTTTATTTTCAATAATGTCCAAAGTTGCTCTTTTGTTCCATATTGCCAATGTTGGGGAAATAGTGAAAATGATCCATCTTGGGGTCAAATTGGACAAGTAGGGGTTTAAAAGATCTATATGATGTTTGATTAGGATAACTATGTAATTGGCTAAGTTCTTGAGGTGTTTGTTCATGTTTTATGCAAGAAGCACAAAAGTTGCAAAAGTTGTCAATGTTGTTATTGACAACATTGAAAACATTTATTTTAGGGAATTGGAGGGTTCTAACTATCTGAAACTATCGGGATAGGACCATGGACACCTATATAAGACCTCCCTCAACCTTGTGAGTTGGTTGGTTGATTTTGAAAAGTTATTGTACGGACTGTATTATCAAGGAAACAATTGCAGTTCTTGTTTTCTGAGCATTTTGTATTTTCATGGATTAGATCTTGTAATGTAACTATTGAATATGTTATGGTAGTGTGTTTTGAGATTCTGTGTGGTGGTAGATTTGCATTTGGTGTTAATTTAAATATTTTTGTAAATTATTTTTGTTTTAAGCCAGTCGTTGGTTTGAACCAAGCCACTTGTGGAAATGGGGTCATAAGTCCTCTTCCCACCATGGAGTTTTTTGCATGAGCCTTTGGTATTAGGGAGATGAATCCATGTACATATTTTAAAGTGAAGGAGGGGCCCTGGAAAGCAAGGGAGATATTTTTAATGTGATGCCCTAGGCGAGCCAGAGTTGCATGGCTAGGAATCATAGGTAGTTGCAGAGCTAATTGGAGAGATTGAAAGAATTTATTTCTTCAATAAGAGATTATGGAGAGGTATTTTTGTGTGTGGAGGAGCCCCAAATAGGAGGAGAATATTTGGTGAGGAGTTTTTAATGGCAAGAAACAAAGTCTTGGTGCAGACAGTCTTAATGCTTAAAAGCTGTTATTTTTAGGCATGATTATAGGAGCCACGCAATGGACACCTTTGGGAAGTAAGACCTAGAAAAAACTTAGGGTCTTGATAAAGGGTATCAAAATCCAATGCTATTTTTCCAACTTGTTAAGGATTTTTGCAAGATATTGGGGAAAAACTGCCTAATTAGGCCTAATGCTTGTAGCACTGTTTTGGGTGAATTTGGCTTGGTTCTTGGCACTCGTTTAGGTTTCCATGTTAAAGGGAGTTTGTAGAAATTGGATTGGATCCAATTAACCATATAGAATCCTACCTCTCCATATGGAAGAGTTCTTGATCAGTTTGGATCAATTTATGAAGATGGACAAGAAGAGCACTATGGCTAGGTGTTGTGTAGTTTGAATTCGTTATTGGTGTACTCAAGCTGAATTGGGGTGGGATCTTGTGGAAAGGATCCTTGAAGGTTAGGGTTAGTGAATAAACCTAATTATGTTGGAGAAGAGGCCTATTGAAGACCCTAGTGGAGGATAGGGTAGGAGAGAAAGGCTTGTTGTTACATCGTTAGTCAAGCAATGTGTCCCAGGATTTGATGTGTTGTACATTCAAAACAAGCATGGAATATACTTGATGAATTATGATGAATTTGAATGGATTGTTTATAAAGGTGGAAGGTTTGGTGAGTAAAATAATGCTTGGTATCTCAATGCTACTACTCAACTAGATATCACATATGTTGTGAGCTTGATCTCTCAATTCATGTTGAAATCTAAGAAAACATATTGGAGCGCTACAAAGATAATTATTTGCTATCTCTGATGGACATTGCACTATGGTATTCATTTTACACATTCCAAGGAGAGTCTATTGGTCGGCTATAACGAGTTAGATTGGGCAAGTTCTCTAGATGATTATAAGTCCACTTCCATTTATAATTTCATTCTTGGTTCCATAGTACAAAACTGCCACTTTTGCTACTTGTTAAGTGGTTTGCTTGAAGTGTCTATAACAACATATGCAATACATCAAACAGAGTCCCATAATGTTATATTGTGATAAATATTGTAGTACCCTTAAGATGAGTAAGAATATAGTTTTTCACAAAAAGACTAAACCTATTGATATCTTATAGTGCCTATCGTGTCCACATTTTGTAACAACTTATTTGTTTATTTTTTAGATCCAAGCTAGACTCTTAGATGACATTGTGTGATGCATTCGATTATTGATACATTCTTTTGTCCATATGATGTCATTTCTGATGTGAGTAGTGATCATATATGCATGATGTGTATGCCAGTAGATGTCATGATGTTATATGATGATGACAGAAAGCATTCATATCTTTATAATGATGTTTTGATTTAAAAACTAAAAGTGCTCCTATGTGGCTATGATCTGGTATACTATCTCTTGTGCTATGATGATAGAATCATTGGTTTACATTCATTATGTTTCATGGGATTAATAATATTTTTATAGTTGGATATTTAATGATATTGTGATTAAATGATGTGATGGACATGTTCATGATATATGATCTTTGTATGTGTTTCCTTGCGATATTTTATAATGATTGCTTACTTGTTTATGAATTACTAATGTTTCAGTATTCACCATGCTCATGTTATTTTTCTTATAGATCATGTTTGACATGTTTGTATGAAGAGGGAAGAAGTCATAGTTAATCACTTGTGAGGTCCACACGATGTCTCAATTAAATTCATTGCTTGTCACTGTTTGATATTATATACGTATATGTGCTTCAGCTATTATACTAACGTGGATAGGTGTTGGGCATAGACTTCACCTAAATTGACAGGTCTGAGTGTTCCAAAAATCAAATAAAATATATAACCCCGACGATGGTTAAATATGGAGGTATTCATGTGGCCAACTGGTATTCAACCAAAATTGTCGTTCCAATTTTTGGATGGAAATTTTCCCCTATACGTATAAACACTCGCCAATGGTTGTGTAGTGACAATCGACTATTCTAGTATGCATGATTGGGATCAATGATATTTTGAGTCTTCATGTTGTATTATATTCATCACCCTGGTGTGTGCTCCTATGTTGTTCAATATAACTAGCTGATGAGCTTGGGCGTAATAGTCGTAGCCAACTAGTTTTAAAAGAGATTTAAAATTATAATGAGACTTTAATATATTGATTTGAGGGCTTTTGCAATTATTTATTTGTGTATAAAATTATGTGAATATTAAGGTTTTATATTTTTATTTTGGAGTTTTAAGTCATTTTGGGATTTCATAAAAGTGACTTTTATTTTATTTTTGGATAAATTGGTTTTATCATTTTTGGAGAGTTTTTCTCAAAAATAACTCTGTAAATTTGAATTTGAGTGAAAAATCAGATATTTTGAGGTGAAAATTTAATGGGCATTGGATTTTTGGTCTTCTTGGTTCATTTCCTCAATCTCTTCAAAATTGCAACTCATTTGGTGAAGAATCCTTCAATTGGCAAGTGTTTTGAGGGTTTTCTTGAACTTTGCAAGGTATGCTCAAATTTCTTTCTCAATTATTGATTTACATCCATTTTTGGTGTTTAGAAAATGCTCTTGATGTTTGAATATGCAATTTCATATAGATATTTTCTTATTGTTGAAAAACTTTGTGATTTCATGCTTAATTTGTTAATATTTCTTGGACATGAGGGTTTTTGGACATTTTTGAGGGCTCGCAATTTCATGATAGGGTTTATAGTTGAAGTAAATTCATTTTTGGCATGTTTATGACATGGGGGAAAATGGGTTCTCATATTTTCTTGATATTTGAAAGTTGAAATTTTGAAGAAATGTTGGCGTGGTATGCCCAAATCTGAGTTTGAAGTCTTTGTGGGTCCTTGGATGATTCTTTCCTTGTGGAATTGCATTATTTTGTTTATATGAGGGTGATGGAAAGCACGTAGATGAATTATTTTGTAATCCACCCTTAATGAGGTCTCAATTGTGCAATAGGCATGCTTGAATTGTGAAAATTGGCTCTTGTGTGTGCAAGTGAATGCCTTTCAATCACACCACATGGATGGGATGGTTGTATCATTTCCAAGGGATATTATAGAAAATCTCCATGCTTGTTTGGATTTGATGAGACCTCTTGTTTTCCATTTGTGTGTGGGTTCTTGAGTGGATGTGAAGCCAACCTTGGGAGTGGCTCTCAATGGGGAGACCGAGGCACAAAGGAGCCACTAGGGTAACCCATTGCTGAGTCCTTAATAAAGTGATAAGATAAATAAAATTTTTAGGGTTAAAACATTTAATCAAGATAAGTATGGATAAGTGGACTTGGATGGACCAGCCACAAAGATTCCTCCTACATGCCTTGTGGGCTCCCATTAGCCAAGGACGTAGTTGAGAAGTGTGTAGAGCTCTAACACATCAAGCTCCTTGTCTCTACAAGAGGATTTCTTGGTGCTACATGGACCATATGGTCATGTGATGACACTCCCAATCATGGACTATGCACCCAATCAGATTGATCAGTGAGACAATGGTCATGTGATGTTGAGTTCTTGTATCTTTCATGGTGTTGATACCTTGACCTTTCTTGTGGTACACCCAGACAAGTGTATGTGATACCTTTTATTTTGTGTGATCATGCCTCTTTTGGATTGCGTAGTGTTGTGGATTCATGTGTGTGTATACCGTGTGCGTGAACCTTACTTGTTTATGGGCCAGTCACATAGTTATCTCTGTGAGCATGATGGGAGAGGCCTTGAGGGTTCCTCACAATTAGGAAGCATGATCAACTGCTGTTGGGGACTGGTATATAGGTGTTGAGAAGTCCAAGATAGTATTTGCAAGCCTTTCTTAACTTCTGACTTTATGATTTTGTATCCTTATATTGTTTATGTACATTGTATCTTTATGTTATATTTTGGAAATTGTATACTTTCTCATTGGTATATTGGATTGTAATGTTTACTTGGATAGCATAGATTATGCACATGTGATGGAACACTTAGATAACTATGGCAGCGTTTGAATGTATGTATTCTTCTTTCAGGCTTGATGGATCTTGATGATTTATCCATGTAGTCTAGTAATTTGGAATTGGTATTTCATTATGTAACATAGCTTAACACTTAATAATTGATGTAGATACGATGTAATATACTTATTTGATGATATTATGACCTTCTTACATGTTCCCAATACTTCCTGGAATATATTATGACCTTATGACAACCAAACAAATGTATTAGGTTACTAAAACCTTAAGCTTCTTAACCTGGCTCTACTTCTATGCATACATCTAAATCTCCTACACATTTATTCTAATTAACTCTGCATTTGTTTGCAAATTGGAACATATGCCTGCTGCCCCTGTGCATGTGTGCAAGAATTCCTTCTCAAATGTTTCTTGTTTTTGCGCAAATACTCACTATATTGTGCATTCATAGATGTACTTTTGCGCATTCATATCAATTTATAGTTCAACTTGAACTGTACAAAAATAAGTTTGTGTTCCTCATACCCTTTATCCTCGTGGTCATTTTGGCATATGCACATTTATGATTTGACCTCGTTTACCATGTTTGTTAATCAAATTCCCCAAATATGGACCTTTCCTGAATGGACCTTGGAGTGAACTTGACTGTTTGAGTTGATGAATGTGGTTTTTGGATGAAAACAAGTTGAGAAGCTTGTGAATGTCTGTTTGATCTCTCTAATGGCTTCTTGTAATGTGGTGGGAGTTGTTTCTCAAGAATTTTTGGGAATGCTTTCTATCTAATTAGTGGAGGAAGCAACACATAGATGAGTTCCACAATCTGTGATAGTTATTGTTACCCAAATTTTCCTCATATGGTAAATATTGGCTACACGTGGAGTAAATGTGTCTCCCAAAAGGGTTGAGCCTAGCCTGTGAGAAAGACCTTAAATTTTCTAGTCTTGGTTGTGTCCGCTACTATGTTTTCAGCCCTCTGGTCTGTCTTGTTCATGCAAAATAACCTAAGTATTGAAAGACCTATGCAAACTTGATAGAAAACCCTAGTTATCTTGAGCTTATTTCTATTTTGTCATTACCTTTTTGGATAACTTAAGCTCCCTCTAAAGACATGTGCACAAATATAATACCCTTTGTCTCCTTGTTGCGGTAATAAAACAAATATTCTCCAGTGCTCAAGAGACTTCCTACGCACTGTTGATCTAGATCACTCATATTCTCCATCTTACGATTATTGCTAAGTCTCCAAAATAAATGATGACATCAACAAAGATTATGAGACTTGGAGACTATTGTTCTTTCTTTCAATTGCTTAGTCTCCATGAAATGGTGGGGCCAGTTAAAATTTCTCATGACTTCATGCTGGTCGTTGATCTTATGTTATGATCCAATCATAGTCATGTGATCTCATGAAGTGACTTAGAGTTAACAAAAGATCATGAGATCTCACGACTCAGTATATTACTAACCCTACAGATATAACTTGAGTTCAGGCTGGTTGAGTTAGGATTTCTTTCAGTCGCTAAGTCTCATGAAGAAACCACAGTTAAGTGGAATGATAGGATACCATGAGATTGCTTAGTTGCCAGGTCTCCGAATGAACCATGGTGAAGGAAGTTGAGTAAGGCAAAGGCTCAGAGTTTGTGGATGATTTAATCCACGTCGTTGATCAAATTTTATCCCATGGTGGTCGCTAAGTCTCGTGAAGGAATGGAATATTCTCTTATGATTTGGAGACTTAACGATAGTCGTCTGATGCAGATCCAATCTTGTGGTGGTCGTGTTGTCTCATAATGAACCCAGAGTTAATAAAAACATCTCACGACCTAGAGACATAAGAAAATTGACGACTCAAGGTTAAGGGCTAGTCTGATGTGGGTTAAAGGACAAAGGCAGTAATAACAAAGATAGAGATCTAGAGCTCCAGTTTAAAGAAAGATGAAGATTCAAATATGAACTATTGATCGAGCTCCCATGCCACCTAATCGTTATTATTTGAATATTTAAAATTATGAAAATCTAATTCTTAGAGTTCATAAGCGGTGGCACAATTTATCAAGAATTTGATAGAGAGATGGGTTGGGCCGACTTCTCAGAGCTGCATTAATGGAAAAGTAAGATATTAGAGGCATATCAGATCATTTCAGATATTTCATGATGCATTTATGAGTAGAATTGACAGTATTAGGGTTTTTGATTATTATATTGCATATGAATTGCAACCCTAATTCCTAAATTAGATTGACTCCTGAGCCTGTGTGCTAGAGGAGTAGTGTATATAAGTTAGTTTCAGAGCTTTTTAGCTTAGATTTTTCCAGCTAGTGTAATATTTTTGTGGCATTTTCTCTTCCCCTAAGTTTTCATGTGTTAGTTATCTCATTGAATTGAAAATAGTGCAAAGGCTTTTGTGACATTATTTCTGTGCCTGGTCCTTCTTGTTTGTACTTATCTTACTGGAATATGATACAAAGATTGGTGTTGGAATGAACTTGGGGTTCCTGACCCCTCTTTATTTCTAAAATATTGTGTACTACTGTGGATGATCTGATTTAGATGAGTTTGTGGATGTTCTTCAGTCCCCTATCATTTTGTCTCATTCCTGTACCTAATTGTAGAAGTGGATGTTTGTTTGTAGGTCATAGTCCGTGTTTATTTATAGTGAATATGCTATTGTTTGTGAAATCATCTCTTTCTCTGAATATCCTCTATTTATCTTAGACCTCTCTATGAAATACTTATGCAAGCCTATCTAGAAATTTGTGTTCTATTAGATCCAAGTCCTTTTTCTAGGATTGATTTCTGTGTTGTAAATTTAGAAAATTACCTTCGGTGTATCACCTAGTAGGATGGTTTTCTTATTCATTTTTTTCCCTTTTATGCATTCTTTATATCCCTTTTTCCTCAAGAATTTAATTTCATGTTAAGAAGCAAATTTGGGTGATTATCCAAGAGGGACTAGCCTAGAACCTGGAGGTCTCATTTTAGTTAGCAAAGGTCCCACACCTGGAAATGATTCCCATGTTATACTAGAGTATCAAGACTATGAGAGATTGACCTAGGGTGTAAAATTTAGTGTATAACAATTTTGGCACGCCCAGTGGGACACACCTAAAGGAAGTTTATTTTCAAGATTATGCTATCACTGATATACTGATGGCATAGTACATACCTGAAAGAGGTTTCATTCTGAAAGTATATCTAGTGACTCCATTGGTGAAGAATAAAAGATCTAGTCTTGTTCAAAGTTTATGAGAAAGGTCGAGACAAGAAGCTCAAAGCCTTCTGAGTTCTCACAACTGCCCCTGAAAATAAGTTACCACAGATCATCTCAAAGAACACCCCTTACAAGGAGGGTACAGTCTACACCACCTGATAATTCAGAGAGGAGACCTTTGCCTTTTCATTTCAAAAGAAGAGGAAGATCTCTAACTAGAGAGCTACAAGAAGATTCTTCTCCACTCTTAAATATAACTCACACAGTTGTTGCTCAACAAATCACAACTCTTGCAATGGCTAGACAGTTTTCCTTTACACCCTTCAACCAAGGAATTCCTTTAAACTTTGTTGAACATCATGATGTTCCCTTAGTAGCACTAAAGAGTCTACCTGATTTCACAGGTGAAGGATAAATAATAGATTTTGAACATATAAGAGATGTGACTACTATTTGTAGTATACATAATATCACAAAAGAAGATGTGGCTACCAAGCTATTAGCAGCCTCTTTTAAAGGTAAGGCCTTAGAATGGTTTAGAACTCTTGCCTTTGGTTCTATTAATTCATGGGATGGATTAGGCGATGCATTAAGTAAATACTTTGAAGATAAATCAAACAATCTATCTTTGGTTGAGAAACTAACAACCATAAAGAGAGATCCTCAAGAACAAATGATATATTTCAATAATAGATTCCTCAAAACATGGAATAGAATACCTATCTCAGTAAGGCCATCAGATGACCATGATTTCCTATACTTCTTGTAAAGTTTGAATAATCAAATCTCTATCATGATCCAGTCCATGTGAGGTACCTCTTTACCTCAGGCTTTTGACATAGCTGTCAAGGCTAAAAATTGTTTGATCCAGGCAGGCATGATAGCCAGAAGGCCACGCATGTCCATCTTTCCTAACCTTCAGCCCACTGCACCTTTGTAAACACCTGCTTTTACCCCTATACCCACCATAGTAGCTCCTCAAGCTAGTACTAACAGTGAAGAGTTAAAGGCAGGTTTCTCTCAAGAACTTCAAGAAATGATAAATAATCAATAAAGTGGTCAGCAAGAAATGACAAATCTGTTGCAGACTCTGACCAAAGAGTTGACTAATTTGAAAAGATAGAATCAAGGTCCTAATCAGCAGTATCAAAATCAAGGACAATCTTACCTGTAGAATAGGCCCCAATACCAAAGAAATTACTAGGGGGGAAGGCATAACTACAATCAAAGGTCATTCCAACCTTATAATCCAATGCCCCTTAATTCTACAAATCTAGTCAGGGATGTAGTCCCAATTCAAAATAATTTTTTTGCAGAGATGGAATGGTTCTATCCTTGCAATCAGTCCCATAACCAAACAACATGCTTAAATGGAAGGGTACACCAAGCACTCATGGTGCAGAATGCTTCAAATATACAATCAGAGGCCTCTTCTAGTGGGTCAATACCCCAATAAGAAGCATATGATGATGAGACCGCTCTCCCTAATTGGGAAGAACAAGATTTCAATGGAGTTAATGGTGAATCCCCAATTGCTGCCAACACTAGGTCTAAAAGAAGGGCTTAAGACATGGAGAAAACGGGAGATAGGGCTAAGGCTTCTGCATCTACAGAATCTTCACAACAATTTACTCCTATCATACTGAAGAAGGTCCCCATCATTCCAATCAAGGAAAAACAACCTCCCAAGGAGGTTGAGCCTATCATAGTGAAAGCACACCAAAGATTACACACAACAATGCCTTTCAAAATTGTGGACAATATGAAGAAAGAAAATGTTACTGTGTCTATGTGGGACTCTTTGGCTATTCTAGGGTAGCCTGAAATGTTGAAGAAGGCTATGGGTGAAGTGTCAACTCCTCAACCTGCAAAAGATACAACAAATCCAATGTTGGTTAACACTGATCAAAAGGAGGAAACCCCAAGTAGCAACTCCAAAGAAAATACCATTCAAGGTAGGAACTTAAAACCACCTCCCTTTTATGTATCTTTAATTATTGGAAAATATTTAGTACATAATTGTATGGTAGATAGTGGAGATACTAGCACTGCCATGCCTAAGAAAGTGGATGACCAATTGGGATTTAAATATGAACATTTTCAAAAG
Organism: Thuja plicata; assembly: GCA_018584345.1. NCBI lineage: Eukaryota > Viridiplantae > Streptophyta > Pinopsida > Cupressales > Cupressaceae > Thuja > Thuja plicata. The sequence continues at coordinate 104,282 of MU224410.1, read as the reverse complement.
AGGGTTACCCAACTTGATGGTTCCTCAGTAAACACAATAGGTGTGGCCAAGGATACAAGCCTAATCCTCCATGCAAGCCCAATTTATCTATCCTACTTGACATATACATCATAGACCTCCCTGCCTTATTTTCCATATGCTTATCAAGGGAGTTTACAACCAAGATAGGAGGCTATCTTTCTTTCGAATGGTCTCACATGCTTTTCCATACAAGATATGGAACTAAAGTTACTATCAAGTCTGAATCATTGGCAACACACCATATAGAACCTTATGTATCCAATGCAGTCAATACAAGCTACCTTGCACTTGACAGTAATGACTTCCCAATCATCAGAGAAACAAACACTAAAATAGAAGGTATCCCAGATATCTATCTAGATGATTTAGAATCAGAGAGAGCTTTAGAGGCCCAAGCCAATGTTATCTAGGATACTGGTTTGGGAAACTATTTATTACAAGAACATGAATCTATAGAGCCAAATCCTTTTAAAACAGATACTGAGTCAGGAGATCAGAACAACCAAGTTTGGGAGCTATTCTTTGATGGTGCTAGAAGCAGACATGGTGATGATGGTGGTGCTATGTTAGTCTCTCATAATGAGGAGAAGTATTATACAACCTTTAGGTTTAGTTTGTCTTGCACTAGCAACACTACTTAATATGAGAGCCTAGTGAATGGATTGGAGTGGGCTAGAAGGAGAGGGATCAAAGCCCTAAAATTTTATGGTGATAGTGAGATGGTAGTCAGCCAAGTGAGAGGGATAAGTGTAACAAAGAATGATAAAATGAGAGCATATAAGCATCGAGTTTGGGCTGCTATAGAATATTTCCATGCTTTCAATATTGTTGTTATCCCTGGAAAGTTAAATTAAAATGCAGATAGATTAGCTATTGTTGGATCTCAGTATGACATCCCTAATAGAATTTTAAAAGAAAGAGACCAAAAACATATCAAGGTAATTGTCAGACCTTCTATCCCTGATAATAATATTAATTGGCAAGTGTTTGACAATGATGAACAGATTCTGTAGCTCTTATTTGAAGAGGATGTTTTCTCATAACATAACCAAGATAGACTAATGCAAAACTATGGTGAACAAGTAATACAACTCAAATCTAATAAGATGACCAAGGGTCTTGTCACCTTAGAAGTTGTCTTCAACAAAGATGATCAAGAAAAGAGTAGTAAAGCTGGCCTGGTAGTCCAACAAGAACATTGTGTTGAACTAGAGTTGGAGCCAGGTAAAAGTCTACAATTTGGGAAGGTAAATAATGATTTAGAAAGGAGGGCCTATACCCAATTATTTCAAGAGTTCAATGATATATTTTCATGGAAATATGAAGACCTCAAAGGTTTTAACCCATCCCTTTCTCAACATACCCTTGAATTAGAACCAAATGCCAAACCAGTAAGGCAAAAGCAAAGGCCTGTCAACCCCAAGCTTGAGCCACTCATGCATAAATAAGTACTCAAATTGATAGAGAGTGGTATCATCTACCCCATAAAGCATACTAGTTGGGTTTCTAACCTTGTGCCTATCAGGAAGAAGAATAGGGAGTTAAGGCTATGTGTTGACTTTAGGGACCTTAACAGGGCATCCCTAAAAGACTGCCATCCATTACCCTCTATGGAGCAAATCCTATAAAGTGTCTCTAGATCTAAGAGATTTTCACTATTGGATGGCTATTCAGGATATAATCAGATCATGGTTCATGAAGAAGATCAATATAAGAATGCGTTTATAACCAAGTGGGGAACCATGGATTATTAAAATATGCCCTTTGGTTTGTCAAATGCAGGTGCTACTTTCCAAAAGACAATGGATATGGCCTTTAAAAGCCTTATGTACAAGTTTTTACTGGTCTATTTAGATGATATAAATATTTAATCTAAACATGCAACAGACCATATCAAACACTTGAGGAAAATATTTGAAAGTTGTAGAGAATTTGGGATATCTCTTAATCCCAAGAAATGTGTGTTTGCAGCTCATAAAGGGAAACTACTAGGATATGTAGTATACAAGAAAGGAATTACAGTAGACCTTGAGAGGATTGCATCTATCTTAGAGCTCCCACTCCCACATCATAAAAAAATTCTTCAATCTTTCATAGGAAGGATTAACATTTTCAGGCGTTTCTTTCCTGATATTGCAGATTTATTAAAGCCTTTGACAACTATGTTAAAGAAGAATTCAGATTTTAGCTGGAGCAAAGAAGGGAAAGCCAGTTTCCAAGCTATTAAAGAAGCCTTGACAAAAGCTCCTTCCCTATTAAACCCAAATTTCAGTAAGGATTTTATCCTTTATGCTTATGGAGGTTCTGATGCCATATCTGCAATGTTGACCCAACAAAATTCTGAAGGATTGGAGTAGCCTATTGCTTTCTTTAGAAAAGGCTTAGAAGAATATGAACAGAGATATTCTTTTGTGGAAAAACGTGTAATTTTTGTGGTGAAAAGCCTAAAAAAGTTCAGATATCTTTTAACCCATAGAAAGGTACATTTAAAAGTTGTTCATCCAAGTGTCAAAGAGTTCTTGCTTTCCAAGGACCTAAATGAGAAAAGAGCTGGTTGGATCACTAAAGTGATGGAATATGACATTGATATCCAAACCACCAAGCTAGTTAGAGGAAGAGGTCTTTATGAATGGTTGAAAGGGGATGAAGGTCCAAAGAGTTCAGAGAAAATGAATGCATCCTTCATTGTGCATTCAACAGAAGATCATGCCAAGGTAGTAGGTTGGTTGCCTAACATGATTCATTACTTAAAAACATGGGAATGTCCTATAGATCTAGATTCAGAAAAGAGAAGGTACTATAGATTAAAATCTGTTCCTTTTGTGCTGATAGATGAAATTATTTTTAGAAAGGATCACAATGGTGTCCTTTTGAGATGCATAGATTCATAAAAGATAGCAAGTGTCCTATTTGAATTTCATGATGGACCTTCCAGAGGTCATTTCTCTCCTAGGACTACTACTTTTAAAATCATGAGGGATGGATACTATTGGCCATCTATCTTCAAGGATAGTCATGATTATGCGAGAAAATGCATAAAATGTGCCATGTTTGCAGGAAAAGAAAGGCTTGTAGCTCTGCCTCTTCAGCCCATCAGAACAGAGCAACCTTTCATGAGATGGGGCATAGATTTCATTGGCATGATTAATCATCCATCTAGTGCATGCCATAAGTGAATAATCACTGCAACTGGTTATTTCACTAGATGGACATAAGTTGTTGCATTAAAAGAAGCAAATGAGAGCATTGTCCTCAACTTTTATGATGATATAATTCACAGATTTGGTGTTCCCAACTCCATTATTTTAGACAATGCACTACCATTTACAGGCCTCAAAGTCTCAGAGTGGGCAATTAGGCATGGTGTTTACTTGAACACAAGTTCAAACTATTACCCTCATGGGAATGGTCTACCAGAATCAACCAATAAGAACTTGATTAGAATAATCAAGAAGAACCTACAAGATAACCAAAGAGATTGGCATACCAAATTGAAATCTGCCTTATGGTTAGATAGAATTACCCCAAAAAAGATCATTGGGAATTCTCCATACATGTTAGTGTATGGAAGAGAGAATAAGTTGTCCATTTCAACGGAATTACCATCTTTGGACTTAGCTACTCAGTATGTCTTGTTAGAAGAAGGAGATCCTTTGCAAATTAGGTATGCTTAGATTATGGAGTTAAAAGAACATAGAGATAAATCCAAAGATATGGAATTCCATCAAATGCAAACTAAAAAAAGTTTTGATAAAAGAGACAAGGCTAGAAATTTCAAATTTGGGGATGTAGTCCTCAAATGGGATGAATTCAAGGCCAAGCCTGGCAAACATACTAAATTGGATTCCTTCTAGGGAGGTCCATTCATCATCATAGAATGCAAGGAGCATAATGCATTTTAGCTATCAAATCTTGAAGGAAATCCCTTTCCCATTTCTGTGAATGGATTCCCTTTGAAGCCTTGTTTTGAGGTTTGTCCTTCCTTGTAGATATTTGTGAATAAGTTTCCCTGTTTTTTGTTCCTACTTTCTAGGTTAGTTTCCTTCTTTTCAAGAAGTGATCATGCACAGTTAGTAGTTCCTCCTCGTTTCAATCAGTTTCTGAGGTTCTATTTTTCTCATAGGATGACTCTATGCCCAAAGAATGTCAAAGGTCACTAGTCTAATGTCTAGCAGGAAGACATCCAAGAGAAATCACCAAGAATGTTACCCAAATTTTCCTCATCTGGTAAATTTTGGCTACAGGTGGAGTAAATATGGCTCCCACAAGGGTTGAGCCCAACCTGTGAGAAAGACCTTAAATTTTCTGGTCTTGGTTGTGTCCTCTGCTATGTTTTCAGCCCTCTGGTCTATCTTGTTCATGCAAAATAACCTAAGTATTGAAATCCGTATGCAAACTTGATATAAAACCCTAGTTATCCTGAGCTTATTTCTATTTTGTCATTACCTTTTTGGATAAATTAAGATCCCTCTAAAGACATGTGCACAAATATAATACCCTTTGTCTCCTTGTCACCATAAGAAAATGAATATTCTCCAATGCTCAAGAGACTTCCCGTGCATCGTCTATCCAGATCACTCATATTCTCCATCTTACAGTTGTCGCTAAGTCTCCAAAAGAAATTTTGACATCAACAAAGATTATGAGACTTGGAGACTATTGTTCTTTCTTTCAGTTGCTTAACCTCCGTGAAATGGTGGGGCCAGTTAAAATTTCTCCCGACTTCACACTGGCTATTGATCTTATGTTATGATCCAATGATAGTCGCATGATCTCATGAAGTGACTCAGAGTTAAAAAAAGATAATGAGATCTCATGACTTAGTATATTTCTAACCCTGCAGATATAACTTGAGTTCAGGCTGGTTGAGTTAGGCTTTCTTTCAGTCCCTAAGTCTCATGAAGAAACCATAGTTAAGCGGAAAGATAGGAGACCATGAGATTGCTCAGTTGCTATGTCTCTGAATGAACCATGGTTAAGGAAGTTGAGTAAGGTAAAGCCTCAGAGTTTGTGGATGATTTAATCCATGCCATTGATCAAATTTTATCCCGTGGTGGTCACTAAGTCTCGTGAAGGAGTGGAATATTCTCTTATGATTTGGAGACTTAGTGATAGTCGTCTGATGCAGATCCAATTTTGTGGTGGTCGCATTGTCTCATAATGAACCCATAGTTACTAAAAACATCTCACGACCTAGAGACATAAGAAAATTGAAGACTCAAGGTTAAGGGCTAGTCTGATGCAAGTTAAAGGACAAAGGCAATAATAACAAGGATAGGGATCTACGACTCCAATTTAAAGGAAGATGAAGATTCAAATATGAACCGTTGATCGAGCTCCCACACCACCTATCCATTATTATTTGAATATTTAAAATTATGAAAATCTGATTCTCAGAGTTCATAAGGGGTGACGCAATTTCTCAGGAATTCGACAGAGAGATGGGTTTGGCCGACTTCTCAGAGCTTCATTAATGGCAAAGTAAGATATTCAAGGCATATCAGGTCATTTCAGATATTTCACGATGCATTTATGAACATAATTGATAGTATTAGGGTTTTTGATTATACTATTGCATATGAATTGCAACCCTAATTCCTGAATAAGATTGACTCATGAGCCTGTGTGCTAGAGTAGTGTATATAAGTTAGTTTTAGAGATTTTTAACTTAGATTTTTCCAGCTAGTGTAAGATTTTTGTGGCATTTTCTCTACCCCTAAGTTTTCATGTGTTAGTTATCTCATTGAATTGCAAAGGCTTTTGTGACATTATTTCTGTCCCTGGCCCTTCTTATTTGTACTTCTCTTACTAGAATATGATATAGAGATTGGTGTTGGAATGAACTTGGGGTTCCTAACCCCTCTTTATTCCTACAATATTAGGTACTACTATGGATGATCTGATTTAGATGAGTTTGTGGATGTTCTTAAGTCCCCTGACATTTTGTCTCATTCCTGTACCTGATTGCAGAAGTGGATGTTTGTTTGCAGGTCATAGTCCATGTCTATTTATACTGAATATGCGATGGTTTGTGAAATCATCTCTTTCTCTGAATAGCCTCTATTTATCTCAGACCTCTCTATGAAATACTTATGCAAGCCTATCTAGAAATTTGTGTTCTATTAGATCCAAGTCCTTTTTCTAGGATTGATTGTTGTGTTGTAAATTCAGAAAATTACCTTCGGTGTATCACCTAGTAGGATAGTTTGCTTATTCAGTTTTTTCCCTTTTATGCATTCTTTCTATCCCTTTTTCCTCAAGAATTTACTTTCATGTTAAGAAGAAAATTTGGGTGATTATCCAAGAGGGACCAGCCTAGAACCTAGAGGGCTCATTTCAGTTAGCAAAGGTCCCACACTAGGAAATGATTCCCATGTTATACTAGATTATCAAGACTACGAGAGCTTGACCTAGGGTGCAAAATTTAGTGTATAACAGTTATCTCTGAATGTTCAAGAGTATGAGCATCATTTCTTCAAGCTCAAACATTATGTAGGTTTTGGTAATGATACATATATGATGGTAAAACATTTCATTAGTGGACTTAATGGTCACATCATTGGGAATGTTAAGGTTTTCAAGCCTAAGACCCTCAAGGAAGTGGTCATTAAGTCTACATTAGTGGAGATAATATTGGCTATGGGTCATAGATGCCAATCTGGTGTTTAGTCAGTTGGTGCATCCATTTCAGGGTTAAGAGGTAATCAGTACCAAAGGACTGGAAACTTTGAGAAATATTCCACTTTATTTAGAGGTAATTAAAATCAGTAGTAGAAAATTTCCTTCCCTCCAACTCAAGGTGCTAGTTCTCATTCTAAGAGTTTCCATAGCAGTCAATGCTTCAAGTGAAACCAACCTAGTAATCCTACAAAGAGCACACATTCAATTGATAGGAGAGGCAATTTTCACCAATCTAGCGCACCCTCTATTGGGAGAGATCTTTGTAGAGGTAATGGTTGTTTCTCATGTGGTCATTATGGACATATTGCAGAGAATTATCCTTAGTGTTCTTAATAGTTCTCAAGATAGAGGCCAGCAACTTTTGAGCCTACAGTAGGAGATGTTGACAGATCCCACAGGGTATTTGTAGCAGTTGATCATCACTAGGGAAAGACTTTGGGTGCTATTTGAGGTATTTCCCTTTCTTTCTTATTTGATCCAGGAACTATAGATTCTTTGATATCTCCTTTTGTAGTAGAGAGATGTGGGCTAGTGCTAGCAAAGAAAGACATAGGTTGGTAAGTTGAGTTGGCCTCTAGGACCAGGGTGACAATAGAATCGCGGGTGCATAATTGTGAATTGAACATGGGAAAATTTTGTACCCCAGTTAATCTTCATGTGATTCCTTTGGGATCATTTGATATTTTCTTAGAGATGGATTGGTTAGGATCTCATGGAGCTAGCATTGATTGTAGACAAAAGATTGTTAAGTGCAAAAATGATGTTGGAAAATATATTGAGATTGTGGGTATTCAATGTCCTATATCTCTTTGTATGATTTTTGTAATGCATCTCATGTGGTGCATGAAAAAGGTATATCGGATATTTTTTTGTGACTATATGAATGAGTTAGATGAAGTTGAGAAAAAGGACAAGCCTCTTGATCATCGTATTCTTTAGGAATTTGCAGATGTCTTTACAAGTGAGATTTTGGGTATGCCACCAAAGAGTGACATAGATTTTTGTATTGATCTTGTTCCAAGAGCATAGCTATTTATAGAGATCCTTACCAGATGACTACATAGGAGTTGAGTGAGTTAAGGCTTTAGTTAGAGGATTTTTTGGCAAAATTTTGCATTCGACAGAGTGTTTCCCTATGGGGTGCGCCTATACTCTTTGTTAAGAAGAAATATGGATCTTTACGCTTGTGTACTAACTGCAAATAATTGAAAAAGGTAATGATCAAGAACATGTATCCTTTTCCAAGGATTGATGATCTTTTTGGTCAGATTAAGGGAGCCAAGGTGTTCTCAAACATAGAACTCAAATCAAGATATCATCAGTTGTGTATCTAGGATGCAGATATTCAAAAGACTGTATTTCACACTCACTATGGACACTATGAACTCATAGTGGTACCTTTTGGTTTGACAAATGCTCCATCTATATTCATGTGCTTGATGAATGGAGTATTTAATTCTCATCTTGACCATTTTTTTCTTGTTTAGTTGGACAACATATTGATATATTTTAAATCTATAGAAGAGTATGAGGAACATCTATGAATGGTTTTGCAGTGTCTTAGGGAGAATTAGTTATATGCCAATGCAACAATGTGTGACTTCTTTCTGACAGAGGTGCCATACCTAGGTCATGTGATTTTAGGTGAAAGTATTTCAGTAGATTCCTAAAAGATTCAGGCAATTGTGGAGTGGTCAGTACCTGCTAATATGTCTAGAGTTTGTAGTTTCATGGGATTGGCTAGATATTATCGCTGATTTATGTATAATTTCTCTAGAGTTTCACATCCTATCACTTATCTTAAGAGGAAAGGGAATAAGTTTGTTTGGATAGAGAAGCATGAAGACACTTTTTAGAACCTCAAGGAGCATTTGACTAGTGCACTATTCTAGCAGTGCTTGATCCATTGGGTGATTTCATGGTGTGAAGTGATGCATCTTTAGAAGGCATTAGAGAAGTTCTTATGCTGGAAGGATGTGTGATTTATTATGAATCTCACAAAATCAAGGATCATGAGTTGAACTATCCTACACTTGATATTAAGTAAGCAAGAGTAGTTCATGCATTGGTCCAATGGAGATAGTTTCTATTGGGATATCAGTTTGAGCTTCATAGTGATCACCACACTCTAAAATATATGTTTATCTAGCCTAATATGAATGCTAGGTAGAGGCAATAGATGGAATTTAGTTGTGAGTATGAATTTGAGGTCAAGTATATTCAGGGTAAGGATAATGTGGTAGCCGATGCTTTTAGTCGAAGGAGACATGAGATATAACAATTGACTCTGAGTGTGGATTTGTAGAGTTGCATACTCTAGGCACTTCCTACAGATACTTGGTATCAGGAAGTGAGTGCATAGATTGAGTTTGGGAGACCTTTGGAGGGAAACATTTTAGGTTATGTTTTGGAGTGAGATGGTCTTTTGCAAAATATGAGCTAGATATATGTACCACCATCAGATGATATGTGTACATTAGTCTCATCTGAGGCTCATTGCACACCTTACTCAGCACATACAAGTGTTAAGAAGATGTATGTGGAGCTTCAAAAACTCTATCATTGGTCCAGTATGAAACACGCCATTTCTAATTTTCTGGCAAGAATGTCTAGAGTGTCAGAGGGTTAAGGTAGATCATCAACATCCAGCAAGGATTTTGCAGCCTAATCTTATTTCATCATGGAAATGAGATATCATCTTGATGGATTTCATCATAGGTTTTCCTATGAATCCTTGTAGACAAGATTCTATCATGGTCACTATGGATCGGTTGATCAAGGTTGCACACTTTTCACCCGTGAGAGAATCCTATATAGTGGATCAGTGCCTAGAGTCCTTATGCAAGACATTATGAGACTATGTGGTATTCCATGCAAGATTATCTTAGATAGGGATAATGTATTCACTTCTACATTGTGGACTTCATTGCAGCATGATCTTGGAGCCCATCTAAATTTCAGTTTGACATATCACCCTGAGACTGATGGACAAACAGAGCGGGTGAATTAGGTGTTAGAAGATATGTTAAAGATGTATGTCATGGATAGATAGATTCATTGGGAGGACCATTTGTATTTGGTTGAGTTTTTTTATCGAGGCATTGTACGACTAACCTTGTCGTACACCTTTGAGTTGGGATAGATTAGACGACTATATTCTTCTAGGTCCTAATATTCTTTGGGATATAGAGTAGCAGGTAGAGCGCATTTGTGAACATTTCATCATAGCTCAGGATAGAATGAAGAAGTATGTAGATGCCCATAGGGTGGATAGACAATTTGCAGTTGGTGATAGGGTCTTTTTGAGAGTGCGTCCATGTAAGAGTTTGATCCTTTATGGAAAGGGTTCGAAGTTGGCACCTCATTTTGTTGGCCCATTTGAGATTCTAGAGAAGATAGGAGAAATTGCTTACTGTCTTGCATTGCCATCCAAATTATCTAACATTCATGATGTTTTCCATGTTTTTATACTTAGACAATATATTCCAGATGTGACACATGTTCTTGAATGGAATGCATTATTTGTTAAGGATGGGTAGGTTTCTTTGGATCTTGTTTGTATACTTCAACAACGTGATTTGACCCTAAGGTGTCACACCACTGAAATGATGATTTATTAGATACTTGGGAGGATCCAGGGAGATTATAGGATTTATATCCCTATTTGTTTGTAGGCTTCCAAGAGTAAGCCTATTTTAGGGGGGGGTTGATGTAATACCCTCCCATAGTTTTATTTTTAGTTCATATTGCCGAACTCTTTTAGGCCATATTTTAGGCGTGTTTTTATTATTTCAGTGATACTTGAGGATGTTGATGTTTAACATTACATTATGATTTGATTTATATATCATGAGTAGTGGATGGTTGTATGGTATCATGTGATGATAGTTAGATGATTATGATTATTTTCATGTTGATTATGTACATAAGATGATAAGATTTATGTTTATGGTTGTTATTGACCCCATACTTCCATGCACATGCTTACAATGTATGTTTTACATTTTTGTTTGATGTATTTGATATGGTGAGGGATGAAATCGTAGTTACTTGCTTGTGAGGTCCACATGATGTACTAATTAATACAATTGTCTTTTATATGTATATATGTGCATGCTCATCTTTGATGCAGGATTATAGGTACCAGGAATTGACTTCCCTGAATTGCCAGGATGAGCGTTCCCTATCACAATATCTCAATGCTAAAAGATGGAAGATAAAAATCAGGTCCAAATCCCAACTCAAGCTGTCATTTGTCCTGAAATAGTGGACAAGTATCTAATTGTCCAACCATATGAATTTGTCAAGGTGATGTGAATTTGAGAATCCTTCGTTTGAGCATGATTTTTGGATTTTGTTTTGGTCAATTTTTCCTTCATGTTGAAAGTCATGTAGTTGATGTGGTTTTTTGTGTTAAAGTGGATTAAGGGTTGATTAGGATTAATTATGAGATAATTACATCCTATTGAATATAAAAATATTTAGTGTATATGTATTTAATTAATTTAGAGTAATGAAACACCTATAACTATTAGAGATTTTTTGAGAATACAGGTTATCAGAAGAATAGGTTTTCAAGTCATCGGGATTTGTATTTGAAGTTAAAGAATATATTTTTAAAGATTTGCAGTTGAAGTTTGGTTTTGGGTCTTCTTCTTCTTTTGGGCAAGACAACTTGGTGAATTAAGGTAGGGGTTTTGGAAACCTCTTTGCAATTTATCTCTTTCCTAAAAGATTGTCTTCCTCGTGTTTTCCAGATTTATTGATTTTAAAGTGTTTGCATTTTGATTTTGCCTTTTTTGTGAAATTGGAAAGAAAAGGCTATTGGGTCTGATTGTGTGGAAAAGTCTTGTTTATATTAAAATATGTTAAAACCCTAGAGTTTGTTTGAGAACATTAGGTAAATGAATGATTTATCCAATTTAGAGTTTGTTGAAAACTTGGTAGGAAAACTCCATAGATATTTTCAGATAATTAGATTTCAAACCTTTTTGTTTTTATTTGCAAATTAGCATTTGAATATCTTCCTTTATAAAGGAAAACCTAATGGAAAGTTTATTATAATATATATATATATATATATATATATATATATATATGTTTCAAGGAAAATTTAGTTAAAAATGATATTGGGAAAATTTAATTTTTTGGAAAAACTATATTTACAATAATAAATATTCATCAGAAAAAAAATTCTTTAAAAAAAATTTAAAATAAAATAAATAGTAGTGCAAGGGGATGGCTCGACCCTGCCCCTTCCATGGGAGCCAACTGGCGAGGCCATGGCTTGACCTTGGCGAGCTGGCCGTAGGATTAGAGTCACGAGCCTTCCCCCCTATGTGGGGTGCTTTTATATTTTTTTTTGTAAAAATAAAAAAAGGAGATTATTATTATTTATTTATTATTTAATAAAATTAGGTTTTAATGATATGGAGTAGAATTTTAAAAAAATTAAAAAATAAATAAATAATTTTTTTCATATATTAAATTAATTTTTTTTTAATATCAATTGATGATAATTACTGATTAATACTTACATTGGGTTTAATCAATAAATATGTATATGTAGGTGTTATTCCTAAATATATATATTTTGACTTGTTTTAAATAATTATTTTCTTTTTATATAAATCCATTAATATATGCACTTATGTATGGGCATATGTGTATATGTCAATCGGTGAATTTTTTTATATTTTTAATAATGACTTTAATGGGATTGTAACCTTGTTAATCTAGTTTAATAAATTAAACTATTGAATAAAAACTTTATTGGGGATGTATTATGACTTAACCTTTGATGAATTATTTTTGTGTTATGTGTTGCCTTGTGGGAGGGTTAAGTTGACATTTAGGAATTGTATACCAAAGGCTTGGGAGTTGTTTTCCATTGATGCATACGTGTTTCTATTCGCATGTTTATGATATTGTTTATGGTCTTGTTTTTCTTTCTATCAGACATTGTTTATAGTTTTGAGCTCATACTTGTATTATGATCCTTGAGATTATAATCTGATGTTATAGTTAGTGGGTTCTATGTGTTCCTTTTTGTTTTATGGAAATAAATTTGGAAGTTATCTCTTATTCGTGATGATTATGGTTTTAAGAACCAGTATGTGTTCCTTATAGTTTTATGGAATAGATTTTGATCTTTATGGTTTATGAGATTTATTTTGAAATTTATGAGCCTAGGGTAGGTTATCTAAGTGTATAGATGGGGGGTAGCTTACAATAAGTGTTGGGGCCCACAAGTGGCTGCCACGATCACTTATGGTAAGTAACTTAATTAAGTGATAACATAATACATTAAATGAGGTTTAAAATGAATAAATACAATAATGAGTACCTCGCCCATGCCTTGAGTGCTAGTACAAGCTAGGATGGAGTGTGAGATGATTCTTGCCCGTCTAGTGAGATGTTGGTTCTGACATAGTTAGTATCCTTGTCTATATGAGAGGTTTACTGATGTCGCATATATTCACTTGAGTGTTGAGGTCCAGAGAGGCTTCCAGGATAAAGCTCAAGGGTTAGACATATGTGATGAAACTTCCCTATATACATCTTAGGTTTCCTACATGTGTCAGGTGCCTCTGGTAGAGTGTGTAGTACACCTTATGATGTAGAGAGCTTTTAGGATCCCTCATTTATATCTTTGTGGTTTTGTAGACTGTTATCCGAGTGAGGTCTGATGTTATTTCCTCAACATGATGGGAGTGGACCTCTAGGTGCCACGTGGTTGGGTGGTAGTGATTCTATTACCATTTGAGATTTATGATGTTCCTAATCAGATGTTGGATGATCCTTGTAGATGTTACATTCTTCTTGTTCATCATTGAAGATATTTTCTCTTATCTTGTATATGTTGTATATTTGTATCATGTATTAGTGTATTAGTTGTGATACCTTTTTGAGATGTTGTATATGTACTTGTACTTGATTTATTAGTACATACCATGCGACTTGTGCAATGGATGTTGGTTTATTATGTATACCTTGTGGTATCAAATGTATCCATGTGCACGTTTATATGAGGATGTACTTGTTATTCATTTGAACATATGAGACTTGTACTTATTTTGTATAGTTAATTAACATGTATGTACTTTTACATTATGGTACCCTTTAGAATGATTAACTATAGTTGAGTTTCACTAAATGTGTTTTATATTGTATTTCTTCTGCATTATTATTCGTTGTTGTTGTGTAAATATTTAAAAAAAATATTAAGTAAACTTAGCATCGTGTTTTAGGTTAATCTCTCTTGGGTTCTCTAGCAGGGCATTACATTTTGGATGGTCCGCTTCAACAAGTTTTCAAGACCCATTTCTATCAATACAAAAATCACATCAAGCGGGTAATTGGGGAAGAAATTCTCTACCCTAGGGCAAGGAGAATTATTTTCCCTTCTCAACTTATTTCTATTTTTTTACCTAATACCTTGGACTTTTTATAGTCTCTTTGCATGCTTGAAACAATTATATTTAGGGTTTTCAAAGAGGTTTTTATTCCCAATATTAAATTCATTCATGTTGTGCAAGCATACAATCTTTGGAAAGGGAAGGCTTACATTGACGGTCTTTTTTCCCACCATTTCCATCTACACGGTCATTCATATGTCTCATTATATGATAGTATCAAGCACACTCTGGATATGTAGAGATTTAGGAGCTCAAAACATGCACTTGAAAAGCTCAATGTTGTGCTCGCTCAAGAAATGATAGAAAAAATGAAAGATAAGTTGATTCCCTCTTGGTCTTTCTCACTCATGATCACATGGACCTTCTTCCTCAAACAGACTCACCCCAATAATTCAATCAACAAGAGTCCTCATCATTCCTGTCGGGCACACCATCATAGCAGAGCATATTGGGGACAACTTGAGCTGCTCACACATGCCACTCTTAGAAGAAGACACAAACCCTAATGAACAACAAGGTTCTTCCAGTTGACATGGAAGAATAGGCTGACAGACTCTTCCCAAATTTGGCTTCTTAGATCATCTTGGTCTTATGGATTTTTTGCTACTTATTTTGTTTCCTAATTAATCTACCTACAATTATTCACTATTCTACCAGTTATGTTCACTCTGAGGTATTGGTATATATTGTCAATTTTGGATTTTGTATTTGTATATTTGTAAGGGTATTAGCAATTTTTGCTTAATCTTGGGAGTTTTCTCTATAGCAAGAGATAAATGGTCCTCATAAAACTCATTTTGCACTTTGTATACATTACTTTTATTAAAATATATTTCAGGCTTATTGCCTTTTCACCAAAAAAAACATATTAATAATTAATTTTATATTTACATTTTTAAATAATATTTATATGTTTAAATCTTTAAAAAATAATAATAATAATTATATTATAATATTATATGTAAATAAGTAATTTTTGAATATATATTATATGGATATATTAATAATATTTTTATTTCATTTAAAAAAATATATAATAAGTTTTTAATAAATATATTTAGTTTTGAAATTATATATTTAAATATTTTTAACAATAAATTATATGTTTAATTTTTGTTATTTTTATCTATTTTATTAAATTTTTCTATATTAATTATTAATTTTTTTTTTGTAAAAGTGGCCATAGCCACTAAAATATTTTTATTATTTATATATTGTTTTTTTTATACAGATTCAACAAGGAATTGTGGAGGAAAGAACCTTGAAAAGAAAACCTCCACATCATCGCCTGTAAAGAAACAAAATGCAGTGAGGCTGACCTTATAAAATAGGCCAAACCTGGATAATGTAAACACTGCCAAATACAGAAGTGGCCATGAAACATAATGTCAATTAAAAAAATGGCCACATAAATTCCCCACCCATGCCTGAAGATTAACCATCAGTTATCCAGGAGATACAAATTATCACACCCCCAAATCCCACAGTATGAACCACCAAGAAAGATAGAAGAGAAACATTCCTTCGAAGTCCAGAAAATAAGAACATGTACAAACCAATCCAGGGACCTGCATATGCTCCTTCACAGCCAACTGACAAGATCAATTAGTAGTAGTGTAAAACTCAAATATAAAATATACAAGCTCAGGATACATGAACAAGCATAATCTGAGAAAAGTGAAAGAAGAACCATGCAACATAGAGCTAGAGGCAAATATAGCAGCAATAGTAATTACGCGTAATTGAGACAATTAAGTCAAATGTGAAACAAAACACTCATCCACCTCCTAAAACGGAATGGGATCATCGATAGCCTTATTTTCCAGAAAATTTGTAACCATATTTGCTTCTCTAAAGCAATGAGTCAATTCAAAATTTTGAAGGGTTTCCAGTTTGATACGAACCAAATCTAGCCTATATCTTAATTTCCACGAGGAAGTCTTTCTAGAGGAGATGATATATCGAATCCCCATTGAGTCACCCTCGATAATGAGATTAGAAAGGTTCATGGAGACTGCTAGAGAAAGACCAAGAAGAAGGGCTTCAAACTTTGCAACATTATTAGAATCTGGAGGTAATTTCTTGCAAGCTTCTCTAATTATGCTTCCCTTCGAGTCTCTTAAAACAATCTCGGCACCAGAAATTCCCAGATTTCCCCTAGAGGCACCATCGTAGTTAAGTTTAAAAAATCCAGGTGGGGGAGCTGACCATGTTACATTTAAGTGGGAAGGAGAAGGGCCAAAAGAATGACAGCCATGAGGTGGAAGAGTCTGCAACAAAGGCCAATTGTCGTGAATGGAAAAATGCCATTTAGAAAAAGATTTTTTGGAATTAATCAATTTGAAATGATAGGAAATCATAACTTCTGATATATCCCTCTTAATTTTATTGATCACATCTACCCAAGAATTAGATTTATTTCTAAAAAGTATTTCATTCCTTTCAAGCTAGATATTCCAAATGAATAGAGAGGGGATGATCTCCCAAAGGGGCGCAAATGTGGAATATTTCTAAAAAGAAGTCCAGGATTTGAAGTGATCAAAAAGGTTAGGACCAATGGTTGTAGACCATCCAAGACATTGAATAAGCCAATACCAAAAATCAAGATCAAATGGACAATGAAGGAATAAGTGATCAGAGGTTTCCATTAAAAATCCACATAAATTACAAGGAAAGACACCAATAATTCCTAACCTATCAAGCCTGGCACCAGTGAAGAACTTGTCTTGAATGGAAAGCCAAGAAAAGGCACCTGCCTTGGGAAGGAAATCAGGGCCCCGTAACAGATTTATAGGCCAAGAATCTGCTGATTGATGAGGGAAATGCGAGTTATAGCCATCCTTGACCGTATCTTTCCCAGAGGGAGAGCCTATAAAAATGAGTTAATCTTCAAGGGGAGGAAAGAGGATACCCCTAGAGGTGAGTAGAGTACGAAGTTATTTTGTAAAATGAGAAAAACCACGTAGTCTAGAAATCTCTTTCCAAATTGCAATGCCATCATGAATAACAAAGTAATGGGAAACATGGTCACCCCATATTTTCTTAAGGTGATTCTACAAAGGGTACCAATCCCAGATACAGGCCAAGGGAGAGTGATCATTCCAAAAATATTCCCAAAACTGTGCTTTTGAACCATCATAAATTAGCCAAGAAAGGGAAGGCAAGATGAGATCCTGGCAAGAGACCATAAAATTCCACATGGAAGAACCCCAAGCTAAAACTGAGGTTGTAAGGATCCTTTCCCTATCATTTGAGACAAGATATTTCAATCTCATAAGTCTGGCCCATTTGGAATTCAAATTTCTGTACAAATTCCAAAGTAGTTTAGCACCCAATGCCTTATTTTGTAAAGACAAATCTCTAATACCTGCACCTTGACAAAATTTAGGAGAACAAACTTTACTCCAGGCAAGGAGGGGCAACTTATTTTTCTATGATACATTATCTGTCCATAAAAAAATTCTCAAGATGGACTGAAGTTCCTCTACTGAGTGTTTCCACATGTTTAACACTAACATTAGATAAATGGGAATGGTATTCAAAACTGATTTAATCATGAGTAACTTTCCAGACATGGTCAACCATTTATGCTTCCAGGAGAGAATCCGTTGAGAAATTGCTGAAATTATCTTATCCTATAAATGATGTTTTCTGATCCAGCAAAGAAAGGGACTCCAAGATATCGGCAAGGAAACTCCCCCAAAGAAAAGCCCCAAAATTTAAGAAGACATCATTGTACTAATGGGGTAACATTTAAGAAGAAAACTTTTGATTTAGCTGGATTGATTAACTGCCCAGAGGCCATAGAATACTCTTCAATGACTTGTTCAATAACTCAAGCTTCCATAATGGAAGCTTCCCCAAATAGAAGTGTATCGTCTGCAAAACATTTGTGTGTAGGATTCTTCCCCGTTATTCAGAGATATGCCTTTCCAGGTACCCACCTGTCGGGCATGACATATTAACCTACTAAGGCCCTCAACCATTAACACAAATAGAAAGGGAGAAAGTAGGCCCCCCAGTATAATTCCTCTTGAGGATGAGAAAAAACCCCTAGGAGATCCATTAATGAGGACCGAGAATGAAGGAGAAGATATGCAAGCCTAGATCCATTTTAACTAGTTTATGCGGAAACCCAATTTCTTAAGAACCAAAAAAAGAAAGGCCTAGTCAACCCGATCATATGCTTTCATCATATCTAGCTTAAGGACCATAGAAGGCTAATTTTGAAGGTGGATGGAATGCAAGATTTAATGAGCCAAAATGGAACCCTCCAAGGTTTCCCTACTAGGGACAAAACCCCCTTGTTCATATGATATAATTTTAGGAAAAAGTTTGGATAACCGTAGAGTAATAGCTTTAGTAAATATTTTATATAAAGAACTGCAGAGAAAAATAGGGTGAAAGTTGGTAAAAGTTTTAGTATTTTATTTCTTAGGGATAAGAGTAATCCAAGTATGATTAAGCTCTTTTCCAATGGTCTTATGGATTCTGGCCTCCTCTAATGCAAGTAATAAATCATTACCAGTAAAGTCCCAACATTTTTGGAAGAAAAGCATGGTCAACCCATCTGGATCCGGGGCTTTATCTGGGGACATTGAGAAAACTATGTCTTTGAGTTCTTGTAAAGAGAAGGGAGCCATAAGCATAGAATTATCTTTCTTAGAAATACAGTTAGGGATGGTGTCTAGTAGGGAAGGAGAAGGATGAACCTGTTCTTTAGACAATGAGTGTGAGAAAAATGACACACCTTCACTAGCTATATCTTCCTCATCCTCTATTAAACCATTAGAAGAATCAATTTGAATGATTTTATTATGAAGGCGCCTTAACTTAGTTTATGCATGAAAAATATTTGTGTTCCTATCACCATCTACAAGCCAAGTTTCATGAGACTTTTGTTTCTCGTAAATCTCTTCTCGAAGAAGCACTTCCTCTAAGGCACTTCAAAGTTCTTTCTCCCAGACAAAAGACAGAGCATTCATCCCATTTTAAATAACACAATCATTAACCATTGATAATGCTTATTACAATCTTGTTTTCTCTTAGAAGACATTTTTAAAGGAAGTGATGTTCCATTCTTTAATTTTCAGTTTGAGAAGATCTAATTTCTTGGCCAATCTAAATAATCGCGTACCCTTCATATAAGGAGAATTCTACCACCAGTGTTTTAATAAAGGGATGAAAGAATTATCACAAAACCACATTGGTTCAACCTTAAAGGTACCTTTCCAGGGAGAAGAGGAATTAGATAGCTGAAATGAAATCGGAAAATGGTCTGAACCAAAAATAGGTAAGATAAGAGAATGATAATCTATTTCAGTTTGCAGTCATATAGGAAAGAAGAAAGTGATCCAACCTGTATATGCTGGAATATAACCTATTGGGAGCATGCTCAGACATGCAAACGTTAGAGATATAAATCATTTAACTACACTAACATGTCTAAAAGCATACTACAAAATAAGAGACTCCATCATAACCTCTGATGAGCTAAACAAGGGCACCCAAATCCTTGTTGATTTGCTCTTAGAGATATTTGTGGGTGTGCTCTCCCAACACAATATCATAATCCCACTATGATTGATGGATGAAAGATACAATGCATACTAATGAAAAAAATGAAGAAATCAAGAACAAGTATGAGGAACTTGTCTCAAGCCTTCATCAAATGATGATGGATATGCAAATACTATCCTAGGATGATATGCAAGAGATAAATAAACTAGATTCATTTTCCATTATCCTAACATATGATTTCTAGATTCAACTATGAATTTAGCATGAAATGAACTAAGAGCTAAGATTGGAAAATATGAACTAATGTAATTCTAGAGCTATTTTAACATGATAACAATGCATAAATAAGAGATGATTTTCTCTTGACAATGACCTCTATTTATAGATTTTTTAGAGGAGAGTGAGGGCTTGGATGAGGTGGAGCTCATGTGGCATCCACATAGGTGCCACATGAGGGATACACAAGCCATGAAAGAGGCCAAATTTTCTCACACATGTGTGAGCAACTTAATTTGGATGTGATGGGTCAAAGTGTACTTAAAGTACACATGTGAAGGATCTTGTAAGAGGTGTAAGAGATTTGGGCCAATAGAAAACTTTTAGAAAGTGTAAGAAGGTGTCATCATGGGTGTAAGAAATCTTGTTGGCACCAAATAAGGATTATTTGGAAAAGGTGATTTTTGGAAATTTGCTCACACATGTGTGAGCAAATAATTAGGACTAATTGGTGTAGGAATCAAGAAATTAGCCTAATTAACCTTAGTTAATTAGTGAGTAGGTATATTTGGTGAGAGTGAATTGAGGTAGGGTAGGATCTAGGTTCAAATTAGCTTAATCTAAATTTAAAATTTAGATTAATTTGGTTTAGTAGAATTTAAGTCATATGGAGGAATAAATAAATTAAAATTTATTTAAAGGGGATTAATGAGGGATAATGTATATAAATAAAATTTAATACATTAAGGGGGTAGTATTTAAATTAAATTTAAATACTAAGGAAAGTGAATTATATTTAATTAATTAAATAGAAGAACATAACAATATAATTAATTAATTAAAATTAATTATAATGCTAAAGAAATATTAATTAAATTAATATAAGGATGATTTTAGACATCTACATTTTGCCCCTCTTTGATGCGGCATCGAAAGTGGCGTCATGTCAAAGAAAATAAAATAAGATGCCCTAGAGGGGTCAGTAAATCCTATGGTAGCGCGAGCGAAGGAGGGTGCCCCCTTGAGAAAATAATAGGAAAAAATAAAATTGTTTAATAAATTTTTCTCAAAAAAGGCAGGAGAATAGGGAAAGAAGATCAATTGCATGGCGTGTCTAAGAAAAATGGAGGAAAAATGGGGACCAGAATGGGGAACGGGGAGAAGGACAGAAGAAATGGGTCTCAAGGGGCTATAAATAGTCCACCAGGGCCCATAGACAAGTCATTTTCACTCACAAAGAGAAAAAAGAGAGAAGAAGAGGAGATTGATGGCAGCAGAGTGAGATCGAGCACAGCTTGGAGAGCGCATTCAGGTTCACCAGCAACCAATAGATGCAGAACCACCGGTGAGTAGTCGACCACCTCCTAGTCTGTTACATATTTAATGCTTTTTTAGATGTCGAGGGTGTCATAAATGCATCCAAAAGCTGGCGCACAGTGCAAGTGGTAGTCGCTTGACCACCATCTATGCAGACAATGATTGAAAGATCGCCATCCTCACAGACGAATGATCATAGATCAACGGCTGCGCAGAAGGAGATCGCTCGATCTCTATATGCGAGGGCAGAAAAGGAGGGGGAATGCGCAACACAGATGGTAGATTTAGAACTCCATCGTCTGCATGGCAAAGAGGCAGTGATGGAAAATGCCGTCTCCACAAGCCCTGCAGACTCACAACTACAAAATTCTGCCGTCTCCAAGGGTCAACTACCGTTTGCGTGGATTGACCCAAAAATGGAAGAAAAGAGAGGAGGGAGAGGAAAGACAAGGGTTCATGAGAATTTTTTCGATGCCCCATATGGGCTTGGGAGACTTTTCGATGCCCCAAAATGCTATATGATGGCTGACATGAGCTTGCTGGATGCAGGAGGATACCATCACCTTCCGGGTGAGGGAGTGTTACCCATCGACTATGGTGTTGGAGTAGGAGTTGACTACGGTGGAGTGGGGGATTGTCACACTATGCAGGCTGGACCATGTATGACATTGGCCACATATAAGAGTGCATAATGCGCTTATGTCTACTTTGATCGAGAGGTGGCATAGTACCACTTTGAGCTTTCACTTCCTGACGGGGGAAGCTACTATCACCCTTCATGATGTGTGGAGGATTTACAGAGTGCCAATTCAGGGGTTGATACCTGACTACTGCTTCGAGGGTTCAAAGACATACATGGAGATGGCATTTGGGTAGAGGTATGCAAATCTTTTGACTACACAACAGTGGATGTCCTGGACGGGAGCGATGACGATGTAGCCATGGTTGCGGCAGGTGGCCTTATACTTGGCTAATTTGATAGGAGGTTGATTAATGCCTGATCATGTAGGCAAGGGATTCCCTATGGGTTGGGCACAGGTTCTTAGTAGCATGGTGGAGGATGGAGACTAGTACTGCTGGGGATACACTATTCTTAGGCAGTTTTATTATGATCTACACATGTGCACCTACCTTAAGGGTAGGGCACTAGGGCCAAGATGCATGTTGCTTATTGTATGGGCATGGGAGCACATTATGGTCATATGATCGATCAGGACTCGAGAGACCAGAGTGGCTTATGAGTCATTCATATGCAGGTATCGACCACCCATTAGTTATGAGGCCACAGATTCTGTTGGTTACTGGCAATAGAGACTCGATGAGATGGGGGTGATACAGTGGGCACCCTATGTGGGTTGTGAGGCCTGGGGACATGAGATCCCACAATAGGATGGATATGCAGAGGACAAGTTTTATGACTCGTATTATATGAGATTTGTTTAGATTGACTGCTGGTTGATCGAGAGGAAAACATATATGATCTCCAGGTACATGTCATCTAGGGTACAGAGACAGATGGGATAGGTCTAGGAGGCAGTTCCAGATGGGTTCCCACATCCACTGGTGACCCGAGAGGTGGGTAGAATTTGGGGGATGGGAGTAAATCCACACATAGCATGATCATATTTTATGGGGATGATAGAGGTCTCATGGATCAGGGCACATGAGTCTCTATAGGATGCAGGTGTAGTCCCAGCATATGCTTAGTGGTGGGCATCACACATACCGATCAGGTTGACAGTGCTAGGGATAGTGCAAGAGGATGAGCAGCCAAGAGATGGAGGGGATGGAGGAGGCCAGGATGGTGATGATGATGATGATGATGAGGATGGAGGAGGGGCCAGGGGGAGGAGAGTCCGGTCCAGGGTGGCAGCATAGAGATAGAGAGGACAGGTGGAGCTACCAGCAAGGAGGCAACCTCCCATAGTTCTAGGTGCATAGGTACATGATCCAAGATAGGATTAGGAGCCATAGGGGCCACCTGATCAACCATAGGGACCATAGGGATAGGGGCCATAGGTACAGGGGCCACCTGATCAACCATAGGGACCATAGGGATAGGGGCCATAGGTACAGGGACCACTAGCCGGGCACATAGCCCAGGAGGTGTATGACACCGTGGTAGCTGAGAGGGACAGTCTTTAGATTAAATTAGGTAGGGTACATGGCTTGCTAGCGACATCTTAGGGGACTAAGCTAAGCGTACAAGTAGAGATCCATAGGATACAGGGATTTCTAGCTACAGCTCAGGCTACATCGAGCAGCTTACAGATAGAGCTAGCCAAGATACAGGGGAGCTAGTTGTGGAGACCGCTTAGGGAGATAGTGTGTAGAGAGCACTAGATGTATTATAGGCTTAGGTTGATAGCAGAGAGTTTTCCATTATCGAGGAGCATGGGGATGCGGAGGAGCTGGTAGCGATGTCAACATGGATAGCAGCTTTGATAGTAGAGCGAGACCTAGAACAGAGACGTGTAGAGGATTATAGAGTAGATTGAGATATAGCTTGTCAGGCAGGTAGGGCTGTAGGTGTGGGACAGATGATGGCCGATGCTATGGCAGCATAGAGAGAGGTTGGTTGGAGAGGATGAGAGGCTATATATTATATGGGTCTCTATTACGGTGCAGTTCTAGAGGAGTCACGACAGCGTGCTTACTCAAAGAGAGCACAGGATGAGGCTCACAAGGATCGGTGGGGTTACCATCATGCCCAAGCAGTGGTGCAGGACCATCGCGGCCACCACCATGATTTGTCTTAGACCAGTTTTGCTACACCTTTTTGTATGATTCATGCGACACATTATGTATGAATTTGACATTTTGAGATATATACATGGACTTTGGGGACTATTTGGACCTTATGGACTTTATTTATGATGCTATATTATATGATGTTTATGCAGGATGTATGGATGCATTATGATTTTATGTTATATGATGTTTATGACTGACATGCAGGATGAGATGAATGTATATGAATATGTTGACGTATTTGTGATGCAGGGATGGGATGCTTATATATATGTTAGATGTGATGTGTTAATGCTTATGGATGGATATATTTTGACATGTATTGATGTAATGTGATGGTTAATAAATGCAAATGCATGTATGATTGGGGAAATGTGTAATGAATTCTAAAATTAATTAACCCTAAAATGATGTTAAGAACGTAACAATGCAACTAAATAATGAATGGATAATGAAATGCAACTATAATATGATGAATAGATAATGAATGAAATGCAACTATATGAAACTATAATATGTAACATAACTAAATGTAATATTAATGAGTAATGATTAATGAATGAAGTAACAATACAACTGTAATGAATAATGATTAATGAATGAACTTAATGAATAAAAGTAACCTAATGAATGAATACAATATGAGACATATGAGGACACTATTTTTGTGTGTATCAAATAGGTCTAATAAAATCACTTAGGTGACTGGATAGGGGGAATAAATAGAAACCTTTGCCAAGAGAAAAATCAAAGTGCAATATGAACTAGCTAAAATGAAAATACTAACTACATGATGATAGTGGGATTGATACCATGTTAATGTTGGAGAGCACACCCTAGTTTTATATTGCAAAAGGAGTTATGCACCATGTGCTAGAAAAAACAAGTGACATGGTTCCTTTGCGTGGATTAGACTCTCAGACAAATAGGTTTTTAGGAACAAGAATGCAAGACATCATGTATGATGAGATCTATGAAAGGTTACTCATGAGGAGACGCAATACATCCAGATATTTTGAGGGATTTGAAATGCATGAATCCTGCCCCCAGTGAGGCATACATAGTCATAACTAAATATTAAAACATAAATGCACTAACAAACTATGACAAGCAAATCATACCACAAATGACATGTATTTCAATATATACTCACCATAATGAACCAATATATAAAAGATCAAGGCTATCATGATAAGGACATAGTAAAACATAAAATAAAACTAACAAAAAGGCATCCTAACCAAGTGGTCATTCAATCCAAAATTTCTTTCCATGAACAATTCTGATGTGAGGATTGATAGAATAATCGACACTAGAAGGATGTATCCTGATGGGCCAAAGATTGATGAATAAAAATGGGAATTGACTGACAATTTTTGTGAAAAAAATAGTCATTAGGAAAGTCAATCTATCTATTGATTTGTTTGGAAACATTTGCGATCACTGTGTCTAGAACAAAGCTCAGTATTGATATGGTAAGCTCAATCATGCTAGAATTTTTATTGCGGAGGTGGAAAATAGTCAAGGGACTACTTGCACAGATGTGGGTAGTGACTTTATTATGAAAGGCGATGTAGGCTGCTTGGAAAAAATGTGGAAATTGATGGTGGATCTGACTACACATGGTGCCTAAAACAGGTTTTCACCATGGTACTTATCCATTGCACCACCAAAGTGGTTTTCACAGATGGACAAATTTATTCCTCTTTTTCTTTTTCCTTTTTGATACACTTTTCAAGCTTTTGTATTTTTTATGCTTTTTGAATTTTTTTATTTTTTTGCTTTTGCTTACTTTTTGAATGTTTTTGGATTTTCTTTTTTTCTAATTTTTTTGGGATTTTTGAAAATTTTGGCTGTACAACGGACTACTGATAGATCAAGCATAGAAGCACTTGAGATGTACAATATTTATAGGGTCAAGGAGTGGATCTCCCTCTAGTGACACAATCTGATAAGCACCGGAACCATACTTTACTGTGACGATGAAGGGCCCCAACCAATTAGGTTCAAACTTTCCTTTCTTTTTATGGTTCTGGAAGTTATTCATATTGTGCTGTAGGACAAGATCACCAACCTCAAACTGTTGAGGCTTGATCCTTTTGTTGAACTGAAGGTGAAGGCAATTTTGATACATGCGGAGGTGGTCTAGGGCATTGAGGCATGTTTCATCAAGGAGTTCCAACTCTTGCAAGCGAGAAACTCTATATTCTTCTTCGGACAATAGATTCTTGAGAGAAATTCTAAGGGAAGGGAGCTCAATTTCGATGGGTAGAATAGCCTCAGTACCATAAATAAGGAAAAAGGGAGTGGCTCCTATGGGGGTTTGAATGGAGGTGCGGTAATCCCAAAGGGTAGGATTGAGGCGAAGGTGCCAATTGCGGCCAACTTCATTGATTGTTTTCTTGAGGATTCTGAGGATGGTTTTATTCATAGCCTCAGGTTGACCATTAATTTGTGGAAAGTACTTGGAAGAGGTATGGTGGGTAATTGTAAGGAAACTTAGGTGCGGAAACAACTTCCTACACTAATCTCTATAGGAAAGTATTGTGCAAATTCTTTTCAAACCTTACAATTACAGATTCGTTAACTAATTTAACAAAGATATTGCAACCACATACCATGCATACAGAAAATAGAGAATGACACAATGATATACCCTGGGGAAAACCTTTCGGTAAAAAACCCCAGCACTCCAAAACCGTTTTAGCCATGATCTCCTTACACACAATTCAAGATGCCGACACATCAACATTATTTGCAAGAAATACATTTTACAAAACAAATAATAAGAATAGGAATTATCCAAGGTTGAGACACCTTATT
>MU224410.1:61647-73056 GCA_018584345.1 Thuja plicata | reverse complement strand
CAACAATACACTCGCATCGCTTATCTTTGCAACCCTAAAAAATGCTTATATCATGCGCTTCACTTTTTAGGGCTACTCCTAACGATAACCATATTAGGGTTTTTACCATTCTCCGAGAAAATAGGAAGAGTGTACAGTACTCACATTTATCAGTTGCCACATGTCTTCACCTATCAT
Source organism: Thuja plicata (assembly GCA_018584345.1). Taxonomy (NCBI): domain Eukaryota; kingdom Viridiplantae; phylum Streptophyta; class Pinopsida; order Cupressales; family Cupressaceae; genus Thuja; species Thuja plicata. Next base: position 72,879 of record MU224410.1, on the reverse strand, counting down.
TGAATCTTCCTAACATAGCTCTTACGTGTCATAGGAATTCTTCATGACCGTTTTAGCCATGATCTCCTTACACACAATTCAAGATGCCGACACATCAACATTATTTGCAAGAAATACATTTTACAAAACAAATAATAAGAATAGGAATTATCCAAGGTTGAGACACCTTATTCCTAACAGTAATGCTAAATTTCCAACATAGCTATGTGACATACTTGTTCTTGAAAGGTCCTCCATTATCCATAACAATGTCCTGATGAATTCCATAACAATAGATAAGATAGTTCAAAATGAACTTTGAAATCTGTTTTCCAGTAGTGTAGGTGAGAGGAACAGCTTCGACCCACTTGGTAAAGTACTCAGTAGCAGCCAGGATGTATTTATGACCATTGGAAGAATTATGGAAAATTTGGCCAATGAGGTCAAGACCCCAGTGTGAAAAAGGCCAAGGGGTGATTGTGGGATGAAGGGATTGGGAGGGAGCATGTATCAAATTACCGTGCTGCTGACAAGGCACACACTTCTTCACATAGTTGTAGGCATCTTGTTCCATAGTAGGCCAGTAATATCCAGTGTGTAACAACTTCTTGGCAAAAGTAAGTCCACTAGAATGAGCCCCGCATATTCCTTGATGTACCTCCTCCAAGGCAGTTTGTGCTTCATCAGAATTCAGACACCTTAAAAAAGTTCCATCAAAATGCTTTTAGAAAAGGGTATCAACAAGGATTGTGTATCAAGAAGTGCGGTGAATGAAGGTTTTACGTTGGTTGGGGGTTAAGTTGCAAAGGTAGGAATAGACTTCTTGGTACCATGGGGAGTTGGGATCAACAATTTAACACACCATTTCAGAATTTAGTTTGTCATAGGTAGGGACTGTAAGATTCTCAACAAGAAACTCACACTATGTGTTGTGTTCTGGCATGATGATCAAAGACCCAATTGTTGCCATGGAATCTACTACTTTGTTTTTTGTGTGAGGTATCTGTTGGAAGATTAGCTCAGTGAAATGTGTTTGAGATCTTCAACTGTATGGTGGTAGGGAAGCAACTTGTCATCCTTTGTTTGATATTCATCCATAACTTGTTTGATAACCAATTGTGAATCACCAAGCACCAATAAAGTGAGAATCTTCCATTGTATGGCCTTCCAGAGTCCAAGTACAAGGGCTTCATATTCTGCAATGTTGTTGGTACAAGGAAACTATAATTTATAAGATTTAGGGATGAGATCCCCTTTTGGTGTAACAAACAACATACCTGCCCCCAATCCTTTTTGAGTGAAGGATCCATCAAAATAAAGCTTCCATGGTGTACTCAAGGCAAGATTAAGGACTGATTCATTTAGAAAATCTATGATCAAAGGATGTTGACCGTCAACAGGTACTTCAGCTAACTAATTTGCAATTACTTGTCCTTTGATAGCTTTACGATCCACATAAACAATGTCGAACTCACTAAGGATCATGACCCATTTCGTTGTACGACCAGTAAGAGAAGCATATGCGAGGAGATATTTAAGGGGATCAATTTTGGCAACAAGATGAATCTTATGATTAAGCATATAATGTTGTAGTTTTTGTGTACAGAAAATAATAGCCAAACATTCCTTCTCAATTAGGGAATAATTCAACTCATAGCCAATAAAAGTCCTACTGAGATAGTAAATTGCTCGTTCTTTGCTGCTATCATCTAATTGTGCCAGGAGGGCTCCCAACGTGACCTCTGTAGTAGATATGTACAAAATTAGAGGACGGCTAGCAATAGGTGGTACCAACATAGGTGGATTAGCCAGATATCCTTTCAGCTTCTCAAATGCATTTTGACATAAGCAATCCCACTGAAACTTGATATTCTTACATAGGAGATGAGAGAACAGATGCACCTTATCTGCTAGTTGTGACTTGAATCTTTTGATTGATTGTAGTTTTCCTTGTAAACTACATAATTGATTCAAGGTTTTGGGTGGTGGCATCTCTAGAATTGCTTTCACTTTATTTGGATCAACTTCTATTCCACACCGTGATACAATGTATCCTAGCAACTTACCAGATTGTACTCCAAAGACACACTTCTTAGGATTCAACCTAAGTTTATACTTCTCCAATCACTCAAAAATGGTAGCAAGAATAGGAATATGTGATTCCCTTGAATTAGATTTGCCTAAAAGATCATCGACATAATCTTCCATGATGACATGAAAAAGGTCATGAAAGATGGTAGTCATTGCTCATTGACAAGTGGCTACAACATTTTTAAGGCCAAAGGGCATCACCTAATAATAGAAGGTGCCCCAAGGCATTGTGAATGTGGTTTTGTGCTGGTCTTCTAGTGCTATCTTGATCTAATTGTAACCTGAGAAGCCATCCATAAGTGACAACATTTCATGTCCTGCAGTCAAATCCACTATAATGTCAATATTTGGGAGTGGAAAATCATCCTTGGGACATGCAAGGTTTTGATCTCTGAAATCAATGCAGATGTGAATGCCCCCAGCAGGTTTGCTTACTGGTATAATATTGGAAACCCATTCAGGATAATCAATTGGTCTGATTACTTCAACATCCAACATCTTTTGAAGCTCTACTTTGACTACCAGTGCAACTTATGGATGCATCTTGCGAAGTTTCTTCTTAACTAGTTTTACACTAGGATCTACAGCAAGCTGATGCATGACAAGATCTGTATCTAGCCCGGGCATGTCTTTGTAAGTCTAGGAAAAATTGATTTTATGTTTATGTAGGAACACTGTCATGTATTTCTTTTCCTGATCACTGAGAGAAACTGCAATGTAAGTGATGTGTGGATCTGTTTCTGTGCCGAGATTGATTGGAATAGTATCTTCAATTATCATAGAGGACACTTCTGGTTCTAAAGATATAAATGGAAATTCAGCCTCTCCCTCCTCTAGCACCTCAGAAAGGTTTTCACTAGAGGAAGTGTCCTTTATTTTATCTTTTGCTTCATCCAAAGGTGCCTGCAAGAGGTTTTCACCAAAGGATGTATTTTCATTTTTTTGATTTTTATTTTCTTTTTCACTTTTGTGACTGAGAGAGTTGACTTGGATACCAAAGTAGGCTTGTTCACTGTAGTGGATCTGATGTTCATATTGTTGGAGATTCTTAAGTCCAAAGAGGGCTAAAACTGCCTCATCCAAATCACAAACATCCAAAGCTGGTGATGAGTCTTGCTGATCCCAGTCAATTAATTCAGGATTTGTGAGGGGTAGACGAGGGGATGAAAGGTTAGCTTGGGTGATAGTGAAGACATGGTGATTTTCATTTAGGTCATCTTCAACATAGTGGAAAGGAATTTTGAAGAACTCTTCCTCAGTGTCTGAATCTGAGGCAGCTAGACAATAATCCTTAGCGAAGTTAGTCTTGGTCTTGACGGAACCCAATCCATGTCCTTTAGGATAGCCATTGGCTATTATGATATTCTTCTTACTTGTTTCATTAGCTCCAAGGCCAGTACCATGATATCCCATGCTTTCGACAATGGGTGTAACCTTAGGATACTTTCCTTTGGGGAAAATTATAGGTCATTCTTCTTCATCACTATAGAGCCAATCAAGGACATTGTATTCCATGTGTTCATCTGATAGGGACCCCCAATGTTCAAAAATAGTTGATTTGCAGTGCATAAGCGCTTTGTCTTTAAAGGGGTTTAATGGTGATGGTCTTCCATAAGACTTTGGAGATAAAGGGAGTTTCCCAATACATAGAGCACTTTCAAATTTTTACTCTTCCATGCCTTGATCTGTAAAAGTGGCCTTTGCTTCAGATGAGGATGGTTTGTCTTCAATAACCTTTTCTTCAGTAACTTTTTCCTTTCCTTTGGATTGCTTAGCTGGTGTCTTTGATGTCTTTTCTGCGACTGATGGAGTGTTTGAAATAGGGGTTTCTTGATTAGAATATCGACCAAACTCATTCAATGGACAATAGTTATATTTTTTGCCTTCCAGTCTTTTGCAGTATTGAAAGGGCTCAGGATCTCTAGGAATTGTGATTTCTCTACCGTGATGTGGAAATTTTAGACATTGATGATAAGTAGAGGGTACACCTTTGATAGCGTATATCTATGGTCGTCCCATCAACATATTATAAGGTAGATCTAGATCCAGCACATGGCAAACAGTTTCAATCAAGGTCGGGCCCACTTGTAAGGGTAGTGTGATCAAACCCTTGCTTTCTTGTTCTTGATCATCATAGGCCTTTATTGTGATTCCTTTGTCTGCATCAATGAGGTCCTCAGAAAGACCGATATTATGAATCAATTTCAATGTGCACAAATTCCAGTCAGATCCACCATCTATAAGGATTCATTTTATTCTTGTGGATTGGATTTTGCATTCTATATGGAGGGATTTATTATGATGTAGGTCAGGACCATGGAAGTCCTTATCGGTGAAGACAAGATGTTCTTGTGCAGATAAGTTCCCTATCATAGCTTGGAATTGCACAGCGTTAATGTTCTCAGGGACACGGGATTCATTTAGAGTTTTATCAAGGATTTCTCTGTGAATTGGCGAGGTTGTTAAGAGCTCTAGAATGGATATCTATGTAGGCATCTTCCCTAACTGAGCCAAAAGGTCATAGCACAAGGCAGGCTGAGCAGCGGTAGATGGTGCAGCTGGTGGATTTGCAAATGTAGAAGGTTTATCAGTAGCTTGGACAGTGACTCTGGGCCTGCGTGTGGTAGCATTACAATCAGCAGCTTTGAGGATTATGTTATTAACATGCGTGTTAGTTTTTTCAATGCGGCCACAAAGAGAGTCAAACCCAAAGATATCATTTTCACTTAAAATTCCACATGTTTGATCATGGCCTGTGATAGTATTGGTAGAATAGTCACACGGGATCACATTTGATGCATTGTTTTGATTGTGAGGTGGGAAGGGCTAATTATAGACTTTGAGTTTTTCATTAGATGAGGATGCATTCTGAACTTCAACTTCAATTTTCCCATCCTCAATGAGATCTTGCACAAATTTTCTAAGCTTAATGCATTTCTTGGTATCACATCCCTTAATGCGATGATATTCACAATATTCATTATCTCTATACCAAACAGGTTTAGGTTGGTTCTCATCGAACGGTCGAGTATATGGATAAATGATCATTTCTTGATCTGCAAGTTGCTTAAAGATCACATCTAGAGGTTGTACCAAAGCTATGAATTGTCACCATTATCAATTGTCATTATTATTGTTGTTGTAATTGTTGCACAGAAACAAGAATGATTGATTGCGCAGTTGTTGATTATTGTTCTGATTGTGATTTTGAATGTTGTTCTGATTCTAATTGTTCTGATTATTCTGATTTTGATTTTGATTTTGATTGTTGTTGCGATTTTTATTGTTATTGCAATTTTTTTGATTATTATTGTTGGATGCTTGAACATTTTGAACATTCTTGGCATCAGTCACTCCATCATTGACAACTCCTTTTTTTTTACTCCAAAATTTTGGTTTATCATTGTTGGAGGGACTATAATGTTTGATGCTACCTCTTTGGAAGAGGCCATCTTCAATGTCTTTTCCCTTCTTGACAAGGGATTCAAAGGTGTCAGGTGAAGCCATCTTCATTTGTAAAGACATCTCAGAGATTAAATTCTTTGTGAAGATGTCAATTAAGTGACTAGCAAGTATTTTTCATGGCGTGCAATTTGCAATATGTCTCCATTATTGCAGGAAACTAGCAAAGGTTTCTCCATTCTTTTGTTTATTATTGCACAAATCGTTGAGTGTTGCTTTATGCTCAATTTTATACGAATATTGTCCAACAAATTTCTCTGCAAGATTAGAGAAAGTAGAGATTGACCCATAAAGAAGGGCCATGAACCATTCCAAAGCTGCGCCTCCAAGACTCCTAGTGAAGAGTCTTTTTAAGTAATTCTCATTATAGGCAACTTATTGACATGCAATGTAAAACTCTTTGAGATGTTGTAGAGGACATGTTTCACCTTTGTATTTCTCAAATTTGGGCATCTCAAAGTTTGGTGGGAATGGTTGCTTTGTGATAGACTTGTCAAATGGATAGGGACAAATCTCTTCAAAAGAAAACTCCTTCTTGCCCCCATTTTGTAAGACTTGTACAATCATTTTGAGCTCATTGAATTGTTGGGTTAAATCTGGAGTATTCTGGGGAATAAACGGTGGTACATAACCTCCGCCTCCTCCAAATTGTGCAGCTGAAAACCCCGTGGAGGTCATACCAACAGTAGGAGGTGGTATATATTGATAGGCTTGGGATGTATTGGTTGCAGATGTCTTCATTCCTATTGTTTGAAACAGAGATGTAGACAAGGGCACAAAAATATTCCTTATGTTGTTGACATTAGCACTTTCTCCTTGAGTCGTTGTTGTTTGAGTGCTGTTATGCATAGTATTGTTTGGCAAGGCATTTAGGATTTGTTGAATTTGTTTTGGTGTTAATTGTGGTATTGATGTGGTTGTTGACACAAGTATTGATGTGGGTATTGATGTGGAAGGTTCACTATCAAGTCCTTTACCAGTGTCATGTGATGATGTATCATTGGAAGTAGAAGCCATGGCTGTAGTAGTGGTAGCGGCGGCTTTGGTGACATTTTGAGTAAGGAGTGTTTCATCAAAGTCAACAGGCACCGTGACACCATTATGAACAAGATTCAAGAATATTTCATCACTGTTGTGCATAATGGCCTTCTCGACCATTTCTAATTTGTATGGATCACTAAGGAAGTCCATCATTTGGGTGGGTCTTTCTTCTTGGTCCACTAGTTTAGTTTCTTCAAGAACTTCCTCAGCTTGTACTCCAATTCCTTGAAAATATTGAGTGGCAAAAGGATTCTCCTCATGGGTAATAGTGTTGAATGTTGCACGCCTCATGTTTTTAGCTTGGGATCGAGTGACTACCATACAATGGTGGATTTAGAAGAATGGAAGATGAGAAGGTGTAAGAAATGAAATGGAGCAAAGATCCTGATTCTGGATTTGATTGGATTTAATTGGATTGATTGATGCTTGATTAAAGATTGATTGGTTGATTGATTGGGTTGAGGATTGATTGATTTAAAGGTTTTTGGATCAAAACCTAAGCATAAAAAAACCTTATGATGATACAAACACAAAAGGATTTGAAGCAACACCTGTTCTACTTAAAGATGGACTTATGATCTCAAGCAAAATGGGACATCACTAAGGGATTTAGATTACTTGAAACAGACTAATGGTCTACAAGCAATGTTGTGTTTGTTTGAGGATGAAGGTTTGCAATACTTTGATTAAGGTCTTTCAACCTAAAAGGATTGATTTGACTTGATGACTTGATCTAAATGATCCAAGAGAAGGAAGAATGATGATAGAAGAATGGAAGAATTGATCCTAGTCATATTTTTCAATGGAGATGAAAGCACTATTGATAGAATATTTAGCCATGAAGTTGCAGACTTTGTTGTTGTAAAGGATATAATCAATTTTCTCGCGATGCTCAATCTCTTGTTTGATAGATGTAATATGTTAATATTCCTTAGATTTTTGAGTGGTTTCCTTCTGCTCTCTATAGACTGGAGGTGTTGGAAGCTTAACCTTCTTATGTTTCTTGAAATTGGTCATGTCATATGAAAAATTGGATTTTGGTTGGATGACTGAATGATCTAGGACAAATGGTTTTGGGGTCCTACAAAAGGTCAAATTTTGAATGTCTCAACAAATTTTAAAGCTCATTGTTTTCAAGCAGAGATGACAACCTCAGACATAGCCGATGATCTATGTGGACGATGATCTACGTAGACGGTAATCTACACAGATGGTGGATCCAAAGCGAAGACAGCCGACTATTGCTAAGACAATGTGTTGAAATTTTGGGAAAATTTTGATCTTCAGTCTGATTTTGGACAAGTTTGTCCAATGGCAAGAACTGATTTCAGCACATTCAAACCAAAAAAATAACAGACACACATCTCAAAAAAATCCAACAACAAAAAAGCAACCTTGAGGGATACAAGCAAATGTGACATTGGGAAACTTTGATTCAAATTGTAAGATCTCATTTCTGTATGTTCAAGTGACTCTTTCAAGCCACTTATGTTTTTACTTGGTCTATCACAACAAAGGTACTTCAAACAGTAGCTACCTTAGGAAATTGGCTTCGCATGAAATATTATAGGCCCATTGCTTGGTAGTCCTTTAGCTCACACAATAGTCACTAATACATTTGGTACCAAATTACAACGACAGTGCAGTTGCAGTTTTTCTGTCACAACCTTGTCGTTGTCGCAATTGCGATGATAAACCGTCGCAATTGCAACGACGACAAGGTTGTGACAGAAAAACTGCAATGACACTGCCATTGCAATTTGGTACCAAATGTATTAGTGAGTGTCACCCCCGGAAGGGCGCCCGTGTTTTTGCCTTTTTCCAGATATTATTGTCATGCTATGAAGATCTCTTCTGCAACACAATACCCTGGGACATGTATGATGGTAATCTTGGGGGGAGAATATTCCCTCCCCTTGCACTATAATAAGTCACCATTCAGAGGTGAATCAGGTAGGCTGCTAAGTTACAGTTGCTCGTAAGATTTTGTAGCGTCCCCGCAATCGGTTTGTACAGCGTGAGACACTTAAGTCTCTAGTTCAACCATGACAATATGTTGAGGATATTCACTCAGTATGGACTACCATTGAACACGACCCACCCGAGATTGAAGGGATAAAAAGGACCTTTGGGTCACACTTTATTTTTATACCGGCCAGAGGGATTACCGATTTGAGGTCATCCTCTAAAGGGGAAGCGCACCCTCTAGACAAGCCTTTCTAGAAGCTTGATTAAGCTAAGCTTTCTCTTCACCCAAGATCCACAAAGGCAAGGGGAGAGGATACGGCTATAACTTAATCATAGCGTCACTTATATTAAGGGATTTTAATCTACTAACAAATAGCTCAAAAGAAGTGTTGAAAAACACTTCTTCAAACACACCAAGAAGAATTCATTCCAAATTAAACTTAATTAGAGAAACTATGTGTTTTCTATCTAAACAAAATACACAATAATAGAGTTAATCATACAGGTTCAATTTGTTTCCCACACAACAAAATGAAAGCTTGGAAAAGTGTGTTTATTTGCCTTATGTCATTCAAAATATGTGAAGTTCATTCCCTTAAGTCATTCAAGATTGGATGTGGTAAATTTACTTTTAAGCAACATTCATTCAAAGACTAATGTTTAGACATACAAATTCATTTCCCAAAATTTGTTAGAAATCAAAGGAAACCTGCACGAAAATGTTAGTAGTCTTGAATTTTCAAATATGAAACGTTGCAAAAAACCATTAAAACCCAAGAAAATGTGTAGATGACCAAGTATCGCAGACAGTGACCTGCGTAGACGGTGATCTACGCAAATGGTGATCTGCACAGATGGTGATCTACGGAAATGACGAATCACCTGCATAGATAGCCAAATAAACACAGTCATTTTTTATTGTAAAATAGACTTAGAGTGCATAAACATTAGCCTTTTTATCAGTTTTAACAACATTTAACCCTTTAAAAACATTACTTTGTCAAAAACCTGAGAGTTAAAAAATTTAAATCTGATAAAAAATTGTTTAAACTAGGTTACAAAAGATCTGTTTTACAACAGGCGGAGACGGTGCTTTTTAGGCGCAGATGACCGAGAAGCGCAGACGGTGACTCCAGAGTGAAGATGGGTTTACGTAAAAATCTCCAAAACCACGGAAAATTTGCAAAAAATGTTAGAAAATTAGGGACGTGGGTCCCATTGGGTGTGCCAAAATGTATATGCTGAAATCTAACCTATTGGGAGCACACTCAGACATGCAAACGTTAGAGATATAAATCATTTAACTACACTAACATGTCTAAAAGTATACTACAAAACAAGAGACTCCATCACAACCTTCGATGAGCTGAACAAGGGCACCCAAAGCCTTATTGATTTTCTCTTAGAGATATTTGTGGGTGTGCTCTCCCAACACAATATCATAATCCCACTATGATTGATGGATGAAAGCTACAATGCATACTAATGAAAACAATGAAGAACTCAAGAACAAGTATGAGGAACTTGTCTCAAGCTTTCATCAAATGATGATGGATATGCAAATACTATCCTAGGATGATATGCAAGAGATAAAAAAAACTAGATTCATTTGCCATTATCCTAACATATGATTTCTAGATTCAACTATGAATTTAGCATGAAAATAACTAAGAGCTAAGATTGGAAAATATGAACTAATGTAATTCTAGAGCTATTTTAACATGATAACAATGTATAAATGAGAGATGATTTACTCTTGACAATGACCTCTATTTATAGATTTTTTGGAGGAGAGAGAGGGCTTGGATGAGGTGGAGCTCATGTGACATCCACATAGGTGCCACATGATGGACAAATAAGCCATGCAAGAGGCCAACTTTGCTCACACATGTGTGAGCAACTTTGGATGTGATGGGTCAAAGTGTACTTAAAGTACACATGTGAAGGATCTTGTAAGAGGTGTAAGAGATTTGGGCCAATAGAACACTTTTAGAAAGTGTAAGAAGGTGTCATCATGGATGTAAGAAACCTTATTGGCACCAAATAAGGATTATTTGGAAAAGGTGATTTTTGGAAATTTGCTCACACATGTGTGAGCAAATAATTAGGACTAATTGGTGTAGGAATCAAGAAATTAGCCTAATTAACCTTAGTTAATTAGTGAGTTGGTCTATTTGGTGAGAGTGATGTTAGGTAGGGTAGGATCTAGGTTCAAATTAGCTTAATCTAAATTTAAAATTTAGAATAATTTGGTTTAGTAGAATTTAAGTCATATGGAGGAATAAATAAATTAAAATTTATTTAAAGGGGATTAATGAGGGATAATGCATATAAATAAAATTTAACACATTAAAGGGGGTAGTATTTAAATTAAATTTATATACTAAGGAAAGTGAATTATATTTAATTAAATAAAATAGAAGAACATAACAAATATAATTAATTATAATGCTAAAGGAATATTAATTAAATTAATATAATGACGATTTTAGACGTCTACATAACCGTTCTGCAATATTGCAGAAATAAATGTGGCGGTTTGTCCATGTGAATTTACCCACCTTAGTGTTAGAGTAATCATCTATTTACACTTATTAATTAGATCACTTTGATTTAATTAATTAAGTTGTCTATTACTCTAGTTTACTTAAGCTATCTCTTAGGTGCATTATAATTAATATTTATATTAAT
>MU224410.1:29956-42036 GCA_018584345.1 Thuja plicata | reverse complement strand
AGATATGCAACTCGACTACTGCATACACCATGAATAATTCAACTGGAGTTTTTCAATATAAAAATATCTGATGAGGTCAAAATTTCAGAAACTAAAAATTTCCAACAATATGATGGTAAATACACCTACATTGCTGCACTGTATGCATATACAAGCATTTTAGCAAAACAAAATTAATAGGACTCTAAATACAAAATGTCACTATTTAATCTCAAGAAAAACTAAACAGTATGTTAGGTAATAAAACCTTTACAATAAATGGTGAAATTAAGTTTTAACCAAGCAGGGCTTTTTCACAAGATAAGAGTAAGATGGAGTTTGCGGGATCGAATCTTGCACCTGCCGCTCTAGTTGAGGTAAAAAATGAAATCGAGAAATTGCAGGGCCGCGTTTCCAAACATACAAAATTCGAAACCTTCAAACCTAGGCAACCATAAGATATATAAGAAGCACCTTTGTTTTTGGATGTGTCTCGCCTGTTTCAATTTAAGCATTTCTGGAAGGCTGAAATTTAGGTGAAAAGTAAATGCAGCCATGTGAAGTTTACAGGTATATCAAATTTTAATGATTTTATTGTCATAACATGCTCAGATTTAGGTGTGTAAATCGGTTCGGAAGGGTGAGCAGTAATTACCAAGGGTAAAGCACCCGTACTGTATATTGACAGAACTTAACATCAATAGACACATTTTATGAATAATTTTCTGCATACTAGGAAAATACAGCAACTGAAACACGCACCTATTGATTCGTAGATTTAAATAGGCAATTGGCGCTAAGCGTACACGGAAGTTTTTGGTACCGAGCACAAGCAAAGTCAGGAAAAACCACACAGTGTATTGAAGGAAACCACTCCGTGAGACAAATTAACGCGTGAGACAATAAATGCTGGTACGGAAGCGAGTCCGCTTTGAAAGAAAAGCCTATCGGCTTAAATATGTTCTTGTAAACTACTACTCATGAAACATGGGTCAATGAGTTTGGCTCAAAACTACACAGTTGAACCATAGTAATATACAATAAATTATATGTTTAAATTTTATAAAATAGTCAAAAGTGCTACCCTTAATTTGCTCTCTAGAAATTCGTGCTAGTTAGTTTAGCCTTTGAATCACTTTAAATTTATTTAGTTTGGCCCTTGAATTACTGTCAAATTTATTTAATTTAGCTTTTGAATCAATGTTAGATTTATAATTGTAAACCTGAAATGCTTAATGATATACAAACATATATCATAAATAGTGGGAGATCAAAAGATCAGATAGCATTTCATTATTTGATTCAAGAATTTATTAATTGTAATAAAAGTACATCGGACCTGTTCAAAAGCATACCCATAGTCATAGCCCATACAACCTAAAACTAAAGTATAATTACATCAAACAACATCTAGCCAATACCAAATCCGAAGAAAGCTTTAGGATTCCATAGTGTTGGTGTGATTCCAAGGTCACCGAAATTTTTGCTTCTTGTGAGTGAGAATATTGAAACACTCCTAATTAAGTCGGAAGGAGAAGAAGATCCTTTGCTGTGGAAGTCCTTGTGGGCCTCATAGCCCTCCTCTACATTGTCAGCACCTCATGACTCTTCACATCTTTCGTTGAAGGGGAAGAAAAAGAAGAAGTGTTCTCAAAATGTTTGTTTAAAGAATTTAGGAATTGTTTGCATGTTTGAAACTGCTATTTATTTACATAAAAAATAAAATACTAACATTTTTAAAATAATCTTGATTTAAGATAGCAATATTAAGAAAATTTTCAAAATTGTGCCTTCTCGCCTGCAACTCATCCTCATACCACAATTGACAAAATTACAGATAAAATTCCCCGTACCACAATTGACAAAATTACAGATAAAAGTCCATTTGGCGCATTGTTATTCTAACAGCGTTTATAACAGATACAATTTAATTCTATAGAACATGTCCCAGAGTCACCATTATCATGATTTACGCAGGTATCATGACACCCACTCGATAATGGATTGCATACCCCTTTATATGTCCCACTCCAATATCCGCAATACCCGTTGTAGTAGTCATATACCATGCTCTCTTTTTTTATTACCACCACATTCCAAATTATTAAATTCTATATTTCAGAATCTGTTTAGTATATAAATATTGATTAAAGAGAAGAAGCAGAATGCACTTTACCAGAAGCAAAAACAGAAGACGCCATGACCAATAACAAGAATATCGAAATAAATAAGTATTCCTTCGCCATTTGTGCAGTCAGTCAGTTATCTATTCTTGAGAAAAAAGTTTAACCATTCTACTATTTATTGTCTAAGCAGGCAATTTATTTGTTTATGGAATCTCTGGTTTGATGAGTTTCTATCTAAACTCCAAAAGAATAACTCCAAAATGAGAATAAATTAATGGTCTTTTACATAGCCGCGACGGTACCTGCAAAGCTTCATATAATATCCAATTTGGAGTTTCCAGTTGGACTCCAAATTAACTACTTTGGAGTTTGCGCTTGTTTATCATCATCGACTGTCATGGAAGAATACATATCTAATAAATCTATTTTTCTTATGAGTCTGATGGAGAAATAGTAATTTAAATTTATGTCAAATATAATAATTTAATGATTATAGAAGATTGGAAGATTTAGTATGATATAATAATATAAAAATACTTTAGTATTAAAAGTTTTACAATTATTTATAAAAGAAAAGGTTGAGGATAAAACAATTGCATTTAGGATTTTCAAAGAGGTTTTTCTTCTCAATATTGAGTTCATTCATGTTGTGAAAGCATACAATCTTTGGAAAGAGAAGGCTTACATTGACGGTCTTTTTTCCCACCATTTCCTTTTACACGGTCATGCATATGTCTCAGTATATGATAGTATCAAGCACACTCTGGAGATGTAGAGCTTTAGGAGCTCAAAACATGCACTTGACAGAAAAAAATGCTGTGCTCGGTCAAGAAATGACAGAAAAAAATGAAAGATAAGTCACTTCCCTCTTGGTCTTTCTCGCTGATGATCACATTGACCTTCTTCCTCCAGCAGACTCACCCCAATAATTCAATCAACAAGGGTCCGTAGTTCTCAACATTCTTGTGGGGCACGCCATCGTAGCAGAGCATATTGGGGACAACTTGAGCTCCTCACGCAGGCCACTCTTAGAAGAAGACACAAACCCTAATGAACAACAACGTTCTTCCAGTTTGACATGGAAGAATAGGCTGACAGACTCTTCCCAAATTTGGCTACTTGGATCATCTGTCTTATGGGTTTTTTTGCTACCTATTTTGTTTCCTAATTAATCTACTTGCAATTATTCACTATTCTGCCAGTTATGTTCACTCCGAGGTATTGGTATATATTGCCAATTTGGGATTTTGTATTTGTATATTTGCAAGGGTATTAGCAAATTTTGCTTAATCTTGGGAGTTTTCTCTATAGCAAGACCTATATGGTCCTCATAAAACTCATTTTTGCACTTTGTATACATTACTTTTATTAAAATATATTTCAGGCTTATAGCCTTTTGCAAAAAAAAAAAAAAAAAAATACATATTAATAATTAATTTAATAATAATTATATTATAATATTATATGTAAATTAGTGAATTTTTTTTATTTTTGATCAATTAAGAGCTGAGGTCAAGAGATTTATATTAAAACTTGAAAATAAAAAGACAGTAAAAAGATAGTAAACATCATGTAAAATAGAGTATCTGGTTCAAAAACAATTCAACCGAGAGGATTGTGAACCCATCCGAACACCAAGGCTCAACGAAAATTCAAGAAACCAGAGTTTTAAAACAAAAGCCATAAAATGATATAAATGTTTACAAAAAAACCTAGCAGTCCAGGCGTCCTTATCTTAGTCGGAAGGAGACGTAGAATCGTTATCTGTGGTGGGTGCAGAGTTTGATTTTGGACTCCCCACCGGAATTGAGGAGCCACTATTTCCCTCATGATCTTCCCCTATTGAGGCGTCCACCAGTTCATCGTCTACATCCTCTACATCTTCATCATCATTTTCTGCCATGCCCAGTTCCTCATCGTCGTGGGTTTCCTCCGAATATTCCTCTGGGGCACTCTCCATTTCTTCGTCTTCTTCATCTTTATCTCAAGACTCAGGGCTTCCCAGTCCATCCAGCTTTTCATCCTCCTTGTACTGATAAACCCATGGAAGGTTTTCATCTAAATTGTCCCCGTAAGGGACATTCAAGCCCTCTCAATGTCGAGGAATTTGGAGAGGAACTTTATTCCTTTTTCCATCATACTCTTGCACAATTGGTGGTCCTCCCACTCCCATCCTGGGAGAATGAAAAGACACCTTGGAGGACCAGCATATATGTTCCTTCTTTGTCCAATCGTAAAACTGGGAAATGGTTGCCCCGCAGTCATCACCGTTACCAAATCCCATGGAAATGGAGTGGTGAGATTGAAATCAATGTTCATCACTGCATTGTGGAGGCCCACTATGAAATTACCAGCGAAAAGTCGGTCACAGAGGTCTTCAGCCAAAGTTCTGGAGGCCCTAGCCACCAAGATGTTGGCAAGGAAACCAGAACAGATATCTAAAAGGACTCTATATCTGTGGTTGGTGCAGAGGGAATTGTACCCTAACACCTTCCAAATAGCATGGATGACCAGAGGATGCTGAAAGTTGCAAACTTCTCTGATGTGATTCGAAGTTTATTTTTTATTTTTTTACTTTTGAGGACTCAATGGAAGCTAAGGCTCTCAGACATGATTATAAAAATCTTATCCCCAGTATTATCTCCAGACATGATAGTAATTTGCTTAATAAAAATCTCTCATTAGATGAAATTGAGAAGGCTATTAATTCTATGAAGAATGACAAGGCCCCTGGCCCTGATGGTCTGTCAAGTGAATTCTATAAATCTAACTTGGGCTGGATTTGCAAGGACCTTTATGACTTATACTCTAATGCCTACGACAAAGGTACTCTAGGATGCCTCATTAACAGAGGCATTATTAAACTTATCCCTAAGGAGGGAGACAAAGCCCTCCGGAAGAGTTGGAGGCCAATTACCCTTCTTAATGTTTCCTATAAAATCCTTGCCAAGATTATGGCTTTGAGACTTGAATCTGTTCTCCCCAAATTTGTGAAATCTACTCAAATTGGTTTCATCAAAGGTAGGTATATTCTTGAAAATCTTATTACTAGCTGGGAAGCCATGAATTGGTCCAAACATTCCAATCAAAACTCTGCTATGCTGCTCCTTGATTTTGAAAAGGCTTATGACTGTATTGAATGGGATTTCATCATTATGATGCTAGAAGCTTTTGGATTCCCCCCTTGTTCTGTAATTTTCTCAAGATCCTTCTTAAAGATGTCTCAACTTAGATTGAGGTTAATGGATCCCTCTCTAAACCTTTTCCTCTTGGTAGATCCATTAGACAAGGCTTTCCCCTGGCCCCTACCCTATTTGTCATTGCCTCTGATGCCTTATCTTACATCCTTAAAGATAAGTCCCTCTCCCCTGTCGTTCAAGGCATAACTCTCTCCAATAATGTTGATCTTATTAACTGCCAGTTTGCTGCTGATACCTCTTTATTTTTTGAATTCAATGAGGCTAACTTTGATTCTCTTCAAACTAAGCTCAACGCCTTCTCTTCCATTTCCGGTTCTCGTATCTCTCAAACTAAATCTATTTGCCTCGGCTGGTCTGATCAACCCCCTGACTGGTTTAATAAATCTGGTTTCCTTTGGGGAGGGCCTCAAAAATTTTTGCGTTACCTGGGTATCCCCTTTTCCATAGAACCCTCCCTAAAGGATATGTGCCTCTGGATTAAGGATAAGATCTTTAATAAGCTTAATAAGTGGCATAATAGATCCCTCTCCCTTGTTGGCAGAGTCCAGGTTTGTCAAAAACTTCTGTCCTCTTACAATGTGTACTATTCCTCTGCTTGGATGTTTAACAACTATCAAGTCCTTGAGATTCAAAAGGCCATCAGAAAATTTATTTGGTATGATGGTAAAGGTAAAAAGAAGCACCGTGCTGTCAAATGGGATTGGTGCCACACTGAAAAGATCCTTGGGGGATTGGGCCTAAAATATCTTAAAACTCAAGGGACTGCCTTAGCCACCAAATGGATCTTTCACTCTCTAGAAGGTGATGAGCCTTGTAAGGTCCTTATTAGATGTAATATTGAAAGAGGGATCCCTAGAAAGGCTAGAACTTGGAAAAGCATCCCCTTTTGTGATATCATTGAGGGTGACTTTCCTATTCTTGTTCAAGGATCCTTAATTTTTAAAACTATTTGGAAAGCTTGGGAACATGTTAAGAAATTCATTCCTAATAGAGCCTTCCTTGATCAAAATCTCCTCTATGGTGAACGATCCATTTGGTGGAATCTGCATCTTGTTGGAAAACCTCTTGCCCTCTCCCAAGGATGCTCTGCCAAGTATTGGAATAATCTGGGAATTTCTCAACTCATCTCTCTATTTGAGGATGATAAGCTTATTAGCTGGGAGGATATCAGCTCTAAGTACAATATTCCTCCTTCTCAAAAGAAAACTTATAACATGATCATCAAAGCTAGCAAAGATATGCCTAAGAATTGTCATGTTGACTCTCAAAGATTTCTGAAAATGAAATGGCCGGATGGTACCATTGTGGAAAAGTTAAAAGCTAAAAACATTTACAAAATTATTGCTGCTAAAACTGATATTACTAGTCATATTAACAGACTCTGGTACTCTAACCTTGATGATAATTTATGGACTTGATAGACTTTGGAACCTGCTCCTATTGAGCCTAAAATTAAATGTTTCAAATGGCTGCTGCTTCTTGACAAACTGCCTGTTAGAAAAAATCATAGCAGTGATGTTGTTTGCAGATTTTGTGGTCATCTAGAAACTAGTAGGCATATCTTCTTTGATTTCTCTTTTGCCAAAAGTATCTGGTGTATGTTTGGTATTAATTATCCTTTGTTTATTAATATCTTTGAAATTGTCACTGGTCATATTAATGGTGTTAAAAATGATATGAATATTTTCTAGAACATGTTATCCTCTAACATCCTTTGGCAGATTTGGAAATGCAGAAACAAAGAAAGGTATCAAGATTCCCCCACTCCTTACTGAGTTTTTTCGAAAAGTCACATATTTAAAAATTTCCTCACAGGTGAACGTGAACATGACTCTGGATAAAAAGAAACTTAGAAGATTTCTTCAAGCTTGCCACACTACCATGTTCATGTATGAGCTTAAGGACGGTTATGACTGGAGAACCCACATTGACAACTTCGCCAACTTTGAAGAAACGCTGAAAAAGCTCACCAAGGAAGTCAACCATAGCAAGAATGCTACAGATCAACAAATCTCTATGCTATCTCAAATTTAGGACAAGAAAAATATTGTTTGGATGGAAGGCCTCGGGGGCTGGACCGCCCAGGTTGATGATAACAACGATATACTATCTTAATCTATTCTTTTTTATGCTCTGTAACTAATCTCATACTCTCTGTGAACTTGTATGGCTGAGGCTGGACCTCTCCCATTATACTCTTAATGTTTTTTGATTTTTGATATCCTTATAGTTAATCCAAAAAAAATAAAAATAAATTATTGATGATAATTAAAATATTTTTGCTTTCAACATACAATTGAAAAGAGAAGTAAACAAAAAATAAGAAAAAATAGACAAAAAATTAAAAAATTAAAAAATATTATATTTAATTACTCAATTTATATAGTAAAGACTATTTTTTAATATGTATTTCTATTTTTTATAATTCTATTTAATATCCACTTTATCTCTTCTAAATAATTGTCTTAAGTATTCACAAAAATAATACATAACCAATCTTTTATTCAAATATTTCATCTTAAATTAATTACTAAAAACATACTTTCTAATTTCATAACATACATTTCTATTATAAATCTTTAAAAAAATGAAGCTTCTATTTTTATTATATTTCTTCCTAGAAAATATCATTTATCTTCTTTACTTATTTATTTTAATACTTATTAATTTATTAACTTTAATCATACTTCTATTTTGAAATAGATTTCTATTATACTTTAAAAGCTTTCTATTTGACAAGACTACTCAACCAAAACAAAATGTTTTAATTGTAATTTTCATAAAGATTTTTAAATTTCTTTTATGTTTTGTTCAACAAACATAAATAGAAAAAGATTTGTAGTTAAAAATTTTATTTGTCTTCAAAAAAAGTTTAAGAGTACTTCTACAAACATAAATTTATTTCTAAAGTTTAAGAGCACTTCATAAAGATTTTTAAATTCTTTTTATGATTTGTTCTACAAACATAAATAGAAAAAGATTTGTAGTTAAATTTTTTATTTGTCTTCGCTCTTTCTTCTTTCTTTTTTCGCTCTTGGTTACATTTCCAGTCCCAAAAGGTGTAGAAAAGAGAAATCCATATAACTCTAACCTTGGCCAATGAAAAGAATGCACAACCACACGATGCAAACCCCAAAGCTGAACGATTAATCAAATTCAATTTCTGAAACCAAAGTTAGTTCTAAGAATGCACTCCATTAAGCATGAATATCAAGCATGAATATCGAACAACCAAAATACAAATATAAAAATAGATATAGCTGCATGTATAATTAGGGAAGCATAAATAAATAAAATGTCTTTATAATTTCAAATTTTTATAAAAATAGACGAAAAAAATAGAAATTTGTTAGAGATTTGTAAGATTGAAAAAACAACGAGAAAATGGTGAAAAATCATTTGCATTATAATTCAGTGTATACATTTAGAATTTATTTGCAAGTCAACGCTTAGAGTGTGCTGGTTAAGCCAGCCGCCCATAAATAGCCTATCGGCTAAATCATATATGTTATAATATAATTTATTACGAAAATTTTAAAAATATATGTTTACAAATAATTATATTTATTAAAGATTTACCATTATTTATTCATATATGTATTTTTAAATATTTTAATAATACATAATTTTTTTAATAAAACAATAGCAAGCTAAGTGGACCTTTTGGGAAGGCTCCAATGCTTCACCCTTGTCACCATCACTAGATGCAATGAGTGCTAAGTGTCCTATTCATTCTAATAAAAATATGTTCTTGTAAACTACTACTCATAAAACATGGGTCAATGAGTTTCACTCAAAACTACACACTTGAACCATAGTAATATTATATGTTTAAATTTTATAAAAATTAAAATTTTATTTATTTTATTAATAATTATATTATAATATATATGTAAATAATTAATTATTAAAAATATTTAAATAAATAATTTTAAAAATAGTTATATTTATTAAAAACTTGTTCTTATATACTTATATATGTATTTTTAGAAGTTAAATAATAATATCAATTGATAAGTAAACATCACACACTAATGATTCCTAGGTAAAAAAAATGCTATTTAGTTAAATTTGACCTATTTTTTACAAGCTTTATTTTATAGCATTTCATTCTTTGATTCAGGAATTTTGTGGCCATTAAATGAAAGGATTTTTTGGAAAATCTTAATTCTAATTCTAAATACATATACTACTATTGTTATTAGGCAGGAACTTGAAGCCTTGCATCTCTTATATAGTAAAATATATCTAACAAAAAATTATGATAACATTAAATAAATGAATTTTTGTATGGTTTGCACAGTTTTTTTTATGGATAAGGGGCAGAAGTCGAGATGAAATTTATTAATTGTAATAGAAGTACATTGGTTCAAAAGCATACTGGGAGACATAGCTCATACAACCTAAAACTAAAGTATAATTACATCAAACAACATCTAGTCAATACAATACCAATCTGAAGAACTCTACGCAAGAATTCTCTAGAATCCTCGGATTCAATAGTGTTGTGTGATTCCAAGGTCACCGAAATTTCTGCCTCTTGTGAGTCTGAAAATATTGAAACACTCCTAACTAAGTCTAAAAGAGAAGAAGATCCTTTGCTGTGAAGTCCTTGTAGACGTCATAGCCCTCCTCGACCTTGTCAGCACTTCATGACATCTTTACATCTTTCATTGTTGAAGGGGAAGAAAATTTTTGCCTTCTCGCCTGTGACTCATCCCCATACCACAATTGACAAAATTACAAATAAAAGTCCATTTGAAGCATTGCTATTCTAACAGCGTTCTGCAACTCATCCCTATACCACAATTGACAAAATTACAAATAAAAGTCCATTTGGAGCATTGCTATTCTAACAGCGTTTATAACAGATACAATTTAATTCTATAGAGCATGTCCCAGAGTCAGCATTATCATGATTCACGCAGGTATCATGACACCCACTCGATAAAGGATTGCATACCCCTTTATATGTACCACTCCAATATCCGCAATACCCGTTGTAGTAGTCATATACCATGCTCTCTTTTTTATTACCACCACATTCCAAGTTAGTAAATTCTGTATTTCAGAACCTATTTAGCAAATTAATATTGATTAAAGAGAAGAAGAATAATTCATTTTACCAGAGGCAGAAACAGAAGACGCCATGACCAATAACAAGAATACCGAAATAAAGAAGTATTCCTTCGCCATTTGTGCAGTCAGTCAGTTATCTATTCCTGAGAAAAAAGTTTAACCATTCAACTATTTATTGTCTAAGCAGGCAATTTATTTGTTTATAGAATCTCTGGTTTGATGAGTTTCTATCTAAACTCCAAAAGAATAACTCCAAAATGAGAATAAATGAATGGCCTTTTACATAGCCGCGACGGTACCTGCAAAGCTTCATATAATATCCAATTTGGAGTTTGCAGTTGGACTCCAAATTAACTACTTTGGAGTCTGCGCTTGTTTATCATCATCGACTGTCATGGAAGAATACATATCTAATAAAACTATTTTTCTTATGAGTCTGATGGAGAAATAGTAATTTAAATTTATGTCAAATATAATAATTTAATGATTATAGAAGATTGAAAGATTTAGTATGATATGATAATAAAATAATAATTTAGTATTAAAAGTTTTACAATTATTTATAACAGAAAGGGTGAGGATAAGTTTTAAGTCATGGTAAGTTTGTTAGCTGGAGAAAGCATAATTAGAATGACAGTCACACGATAAGAATGCTTTCTCTATTTTTGTTATACATGGAATAAGAATAAGAAAAATATTTCAAGGATAGAAAGGCCTCAAGCTACATTTCCCAACAACATCCCTATTTTGCCAACAACACCCTCAAGAATACCTGTAAAACCCCTTTGCCAAAGAAGTTTTGGACACGAGAGATCATGAGAACAAGGAATGAAATTATTAAAATTGGAGAAAGAAATTGTAGCTTAGGGTTTCGTGACCCATAACAAAGAAGACAAATGATGCTAAGGGAAGACTCGGGATATGGAAGAAAGGAATTTGACTGGGCTAAAGGGTTAGGATTTTAAGAGAAACCTTCGACAATAGAGTAGCAAAAGAAAATGGAAAAAGTAAAGGGTGGACTGGAAGAAAGATTCTTCCCTCTAAAATTTTGTTTTAAAGCTATCTAGCTAGTAGGAAAACTTCGATGGATCCAAAAGGAAAGCTCAAAAATGGAGAAATTTGAACAAAAGAGGACACAAACTCAAAGAAGATAGAAATCAAGAAAAATCTTTGAGACGAAGATGTGGATCCCAAAGACTCATAGGACTTCTGAGGCTAAATCCCACAAAGATCGTAATCTACTAGTAGAAGAGGAGAATAAGGGAGGAGCTATGGGTAAGGAGAATATTGAAGTAGTTGGAGACCTACGTTTAAGCAAGGTCTAGAATAAGCAACAGAAGAACAACAAAATGTTTTCCTCAATAGAACATCAAAGCTTCTCAGATATAAATAATGATTTTAGCATATCCTTCTCAGAAAAGCCACCCTCAACAAAGCATCAAAGATCTTCAAAAATAAATAAAGACTTGAGCATATCCTTCTCGGAAGAGGCATTGAATCCCCACATTCAAAACTTATGGCAGAAAGCCATAATTTATAGGTTTTGAAACTTATTAGAAAGAAAAGTATTGGGTGCCAGCAAGAAGTTGAGTCCACTTTTTGGGCAAAAAGTGGAAGTGTTTTTCCTATTTTTCAAATGTGCAGTCAATTGATGTCAAAATTTGAGGCACTTAGAGATTGAATCTCAGAAAAATTC
>MU224410.1:17322-29856 GCA_018584345.1 Thuja plicata | reverse complement strand
GGGAATTCCTTTTAAATAAATAAAGACTTAGGATAAAATGGTTAGCCCAAAAATAATTGAATAAATGACAAAGCTAGGATTTTATCAAGAATGAGCAATTGAGGATTTTAGCAAATAATTCTAGAAAAGGGCTAATAGTCTAGATGACCATTTTTAGATGATTACAAAGGGATACCAGAGGAGTAGGGTACCCAGTGGGTTCTACGGCTGTGAGCATAACAACCTAGATAGAAGAGTTGTAATTGGTGGCCATTGTCAGAATAATCTCTGGAGATTGTACAGAGCACGGGAAACAAGCCGCCTTAAGAATCTCGGAGTCCCCGACATTGATGGCTAGCTGATCTCCAACCTATCGCTAGATGTACATCATTTTCACTAAGGCCTGCATCTCGGGCCATGTCCCAACACTGGTGTCGGTAATGAGTTTAACTTTAGACTCAATCTTCGAGCTCATGATAACACTATCTTTCACAAACTTCATGCTTAGGGGTAACTTCTCCAAAGCCCTCTCTATTTTGGATTTAATAGCCGCTCTGGTAGCTGCCATGGAAGGTAGTTCCAGACTTCCGGGTGGTGAGGATGCAGATGCTCCAGACATGTTTGGAAGCGTACTCCAGAAACCTGCAAGGCAAAGCAACTGTCAGAATGCATTAATAAATAAATACTCCGGGGTCCAGAGATCTTACCACCATGATGTCTGCTTTCCCTGAAAATTTAGTTTCATTCAAAAACTCTGGAAAGCACATATATTATGAACTTAAGAATTTGATTGACCATCCGGGTCTAGGAATTTTATCACATTTGGTAAGAAGGACATGGGATGGATGATGGTAGGAGATCCAGAGCCCAGAGAAGTAACCATTGGTGAAGATGTGCAAAAAGGCAAACTGTCAGGCCCACGTGGGCGCCACATGGGTAGGTAATAAATAGGAGTTATGGCGATGACAGCGGAGCCAACTATCCAAATGCATGAAAATTGAAGGCCACTTAGATGGATTTAAATGCGCGCATGGGACATAAATGAGGGCTATTCTAGTTTTACAGAGGAGAGAGAAAATTGCCTGTTTAAAACTGACCGAGAGCCGAGTTTCAAACAGGTGGTATTCTACTTGAAACGAGCTTACAAGTGGAAAACCAGTGACACAGGCAACTCAACTAGCTTGCTAAACTATCTGGAAAGATATACATAGGATATACACTAGAGCCGAGGGATATATACACAGAGAACAGAGGGATATATAACAAATATACACTAAAATTACACTTATACACACCAAAGAATGAATATCTCTAAGAAACTAGGCAAACACAGACTATTTACAGCTTCCTACACTATTTATAGGCTAACTACACCTGCACAAAGGGCAGACAACCCTTTGGCAGAGCCGACCCACCAACGGGTGGAAAAACTAGAAAAAAACAAAAACAACCAAAACAGAAGAAAGAGGCAAAGACAACCAAAAATAGAAAGAAAATAACACCAGACAAGGAAAATTGAAGGGAAAAGAGGCACCAACTTGAGAACGCAGAAAGGAGGAGGAAAGAAGCCTCCACAGAAGCTCTGTAACAGCTGCAACCTTCAAACGATCACAATCAGCCACCACAAACAATTCATAATCACTCAGAAATGATGGAAGTATTTAGCACTAGATTAATGATAAATCTTTACAAATCGCTCTGAAATCACTCTGATTGCCTGAGTGTTTAAATCGTGATAAATGTGAAAATGACAGGTAACTTCTATTTATACCCGCGGTAAAAAGCAATCCACCTCTTCATCTGCAAACTCCGGACAGACAGACCTCCAGACTCTGGGCCTGGGGATTCCCCGCGACGACATCACCTTAAGGAAAGAGAACATCGTGGCAAAGAATCCCAGAGTCTGGAATCTGACTCCCGACAAAGGACAACAAACTCTAGGAACGGGGTCCCAGAGGCACGAGAAACCAACAAAACAAAACACGACTGCGGGGAAGAAAACTCCGGAGAAAGAAAGCAAAAGGAGATAGACAAGGCAAGAACCAAAACAAAAAAACAAAAAGGGGGGACCTAACATTTTGCACACAAAATGTAGGGACGGGGATGCAGGGCATAACAAATGGTGACTATCTAGGAGAAATGCCTTAGCGCATTTGAGAACTATAGGATCTCTAGTTAACAACACTAGAACAAGTCACTACTCGAAGTATCCGACAGGCAAAGAGCAACATATCTGAGAGAATCTGACCACACGGGATCCATTCCATAGTCTTTCATTAGTGGTGGCGTGTGTACTTTGGAAGGAGATCAAGATGATGACCTCTGGGAGGAGTAGAGAAGAGGCACTAATTACATTGAACCAGTCATCAGATTTATTCAGTTCTCCCGGAGACCGGAGCTTCGTCCCGCTTTCCTTTTTTCTTGTTATTTTGTTTGTTTCTAAGTGGGAGTGTGGTACTTCTTTTACAATTAAGCTTAAGCTTAGCTAGTTTTAACGGTGGTACTTCTTTCACCTTTCCACCTATTTTATATGTTGAGTAGGGGATAAAACTCTAGACCTAGAAAGAATTCTTTAAAGTTTCAGACCTAGGTCAACCAATCAGTACAAGAGTTCTACCCTCGGCGTGTCTGATTACTTGTTCCTTATATTTTTTTATTTCACTGATTGCCAGATCTCCGGAGATAAAACCCGATGGATATTGCTCAAAAGGTACCACCAAACCTGTAAAACAACTCTGGAGACCGGGCCAGTTCCACTATGCTAAAGATAGATTATTAAGTTCACCATGCTACAGACATCGTACCAGAGACCAGAGTTTATGTGAAGCATTCCAATCCTTACAAGAGAGAACAAAATGCTGGGACCCGAAAAGAAAAATAGAAATAAAAACAAAAACCACCAAAAGAGGACTGCCCCGGAGGGTAGCCGACAAGGCTATTTACAAGACACGGTACCTCCCAACAAGGCACCGAGAAAGAAATATTTACAAGCGGAAGGCTTTACATAAAGTATAATTTTGGACAAACTTACCCTGCTCAAAGTAGTGTTTGAAAAACTATCCATTGACGGGCAATGGAACAGGTTCCCCAATTATGGTGTTAAGGTGGTAAGTATTTGCCCCGCAGATTTTTGAGATTAAATATGGTCAGAGCCAGAGTCACTGGAACTTGGTGTGTTTTCCTTTCTTTTCCCGGGCCTTGTCCCACAACAAGACCAAGTCTGAGATCTAAAAAGCCTTGTATTGGGCTCTATGATCAAACCATCATTTTACCACTACTTGATGACGCGCGAAATGTTCAA
The DNA here is from genome assembly GCA_018584345.1 of Thuja plicata. Classification (NCBI taxonomy): domain Eukaryota; kingdom Viridiplantae; phylum Streptophyta; class Pinopsida; order Cupressales; family Cupressaceae; genus Thuja; species Thuja plicata. The sequence continues at coordinate 26,576 of MU224410.1, read as the reverse complement.
GGGCTGCGTCTCACTGTTCTTCCATTCACACCAAATTTAGGAGTTGAACCTCCATAATGTTGTCCCTGTTGCTTAATTCCTGCATAAACTGCAAAACTGGGATCTGTAAGTTAATTGAGAATACAGGGTTCTGGCCATAAACCAGATGGAACGGGGATGTTCCCAGGGTGGCCTTGATTTGAATGCGATCCGCCTAGAGGGAAAACTTCAACTTTTGATGCCAATCTCGGGGATTCTGTTCTAGCAGGTGTTTGATCACTTCAAGTATATTTTTATTTGTAGATTCAGCAATGCCATTCCCCTAGGGGTAATAGTTGCTGGAAAACTTCTGACTGATCTTTCGATTGTAGGTCCACTCGAGTAATTGTGCTGAAGAAAATGCCAGACCATTGTCACATACCAAAGCAAAGGGAATTCAAAACCTTGTGACAATGTTTTCTTCTAGGAATTTGATAACTACGTCTGTCGTGTTATTCTTGCACGGTATAGCCTTGGACCACCGGGTGCAGTAATCAGTAGCAGTGAGAATGTATCGATGGTTGGCAGACGAGTTTGGGTTGATTTGCCCGATGAAGTCAAATGCCCACTAGGCGAAGGGCCTAGCCTCAAAGACTGGTTGCAAACGCATAGTCTGGTTACGCTCATGATGCGCCATAGTTTGGCAAGTGTGGCATTTTCTCACATGAGTGTAAACATCTTTGAATATACAGGGCTAGTAGTATCCGGCCCGAAGGATCTGATGGGCAGTGGCATTGGCTGAGCCATGCCCAGTTCCAAATTGCCTATGAAATTTATCAATCACCTTCACAGCTTGGTCTCTGTCGATGCACCAGAGGTACACTCCCTCGTAGTTCCTGTGGTAGAGTGCAGATTTTTTGATCATGAAGTGTGCGCTTCTCATTCACAGGGCACAATGTTTATTGGGAGGTAACCTCTCCAGGCATTTGTTATTCAGTAGAAAATATACCAGATCTGTATACCACGGGTCTCAAGTGATGGACTCCACTGAGTATGTTTGGCATTCTATGCGGGGAGCCTCCTCTGCCATTGCTCGACTCAGTCCTTGGCCCCAGACTATCTTCATGGGTTGCATCTCTAAATCATATTCTTGGAGGATGGCCATCCATTTCCCCCATCTTTCGCCCAACTCACTCTGCATCAGCAAAGACTTCACGACTTGATCTAGAATGATAGCATGTACCTTGCTCCGGAGAATGTAATGCCAGAATTTCTTCACGGAGTGAACTAGAGTGAAGGCTTATTTTTCTAGTGATGAATACCAGACTTCGGCGTTCTTGAAGGGGGAGCTCATGAAAGCTATTGGTCATTCTTCCCCTTCAACCTTTTGAGTCAACACTGCCATGGTAGAATGCGGCGAAGCAAAGGAGTAAATGTAGAATGGGAGGGAGTAGTCCGGACTAGCCAGGACGGGTGCTTTCGTTATTATCTGTTTGATCTGGGTGAATGCCCGCTTTGCTTCAGGACTCCACTCAATTTTGGTATCCTTTTCATCATTTCACTGAGCGGTTTGACTATTTAAGTGAATCTGGTGATGAACCGCTGAACGAAGTTGATCTTTCCGAAGAAAGATCGCATCTCTTTCTTGTTGCCGAGCATTTGTAAGTTTAGCAATGCTTCAACTCTCTCAGGGTCAATGGATATGCCCTTCTTGGAGATAATATGCCTAAGAAACTTCCCTTTGGTGACCCCAAATATGCACTTTTTGGTGTTGAGGGATATTCCATACCAGCGATATCTCTCACAGATCTGAGTGAGATGGGCAGAATGGTCGCGCCTGTCCCAGGAAAAGATGGTCAAATCATCCATGTAGATGATTATGTACCAATTCACAAGGCCCTCGAACGCAATGTCCATAGCCTTTTGAAATGTGGCCCCTATGTTAATCAAACCAAAGGGCATTCTCCTGTATGCAAACATTCCCCACTTGGTGGTAAATGTTGTTTTCTCCCGATCTTCATACTTAACCATGACCTGGTTATACCCAGAGTACCCATCCAAGAATGAAATCATCTAGGATCCATTCACTATCTGTAACACCTCATCCAATGAAGGGAGAGGGTGATTATCTTTCTTGGAGGCCTTATTCAAGTTTCAAAAATCCACGCAAAGGAGAATCTCACCGCTCTTCTTCCGCACAGGGACTAGATTGGCAACCCATGTAGTGTGCCGAATTGGAAAGATTATCTGGGCTGACAATAATTTTTCTACTTCTTGACGAATTAGAGGCTCAATAAGTGGGTTGACCGGTCGTTTCCTTTGCCAAAAAGGCTAAGCATCAGGTTTCAAGGGAATAGTATGAGTCATAATGGATGTGTCATATGTTTTCAAATCCTCATAACCCCATGCAATTACATCTCTGTATTCTCGGAGAACCGCGAGAATCTTCTCCTTTTCTTCAGGGGAGCAGGAGGTGCCAATGTGGATTATCTTTTCTTCACCGGGCTGGCCGATGTTTACCTTTTCAAATTTTCCTCCCTCGGAGGAAGATGACATCTTTTCCCGGGCCCGAGGGTCCGAGTCAAAGATTCATTCAAGCGCAATAATCCCCTTCGAGATAGTATTAGTGGGTAGGTCCATGATCCCATCATCTTCGTCACCCTACCTGGTGTCATCATGTTCTTGTTCCTCCACTATCTAGTTTTCAAAGATGCCAACATTGGCCATGAAGGCTAGGATATGTTGATTGTCCTCAAAAACCTGAAAGTGGGTGACATTATCTAGAATGGATGGGGTGGGGACCATCTCAACTAAAAACCTCCAGAGTCGCAAGCTGGCCATGGGCTCAAGTATGCTGGTAGAAGCGGCAAGGGCATATGGGACATAGTTTCGTCGTCAGGGAATGAGATCAATGCCAAAGACATCAAAATCTTCAATAAGGCTCCAAGCTCGATTGCGGTATGCGGCCAGTCTCTTGTTGTGGCATGTGTATTGACTCTGAACCTATTTGACAACCAACTCTGAATCACCCAAAGCCCGGAGGCGGGTGACACCTTTCCTTAACGCAAATAGGATTCTAAGGACCAAAGCCTTGTACTCTTTAACGTTGTCTGTGCAGTTGAACTATAGTCTGTAGGATGCGATGAAGGATTTCCCTCGCGGGTTGATTAATTCTATTTTGGCCCCGCAGCCTTGTTTGGATCAAGACCCATCGAACTTGAGGGTCCACAAATTATTGTTCATAATTTGGGGCTGGGGAGTGAGAGTAGCGTTTAGATTGCTATTGGGAGACTTAGGAGGAGCTTCCTCCCAAACTGTTGGCGTGCAGGTAGGGTTTACCTCTGGAGGAGTTTGGATTTGAGATTCCCGGGGAGATGGCACCAAAGGAGTGCATCCCGTAGGAACACTGGGCTCTGGGGAATCAGCTATACGTTCTCTATTCTGGAAGGCATCGATGTGCTGAGTAGCGACTAAAAAGCAGGGCCCACACTCAAGTTCTGAATATGTCTGATAGTGTACTCAACACCAAGTGTCGGATAGGAGTGTAGCGAGGGTCACTGTGGCACCTTGAGAGTCAACCTCAACTCTCAGCTTTTCTTCTAGGTCATGGGTTCTTTGTAGCACTATGGGATCCTCCCCAGAGATGAAATTGAATTTTAAGATTTCAAAGGGTCGGTACACCCCAGGGGAAGTCTTAGAGAAGAAGACCTCAGTGACCCTCCCGACCTCAGTAAGCTCCTGTTTCATCCGGGGTTCACTTTCGACCTGGATCTTGTTTGATTCTCCTTCCCAGGGGAGCCATAAATGGGTGAAGTCGGTCGAAAAGTATCCATTCAAGGACTTAGACCAATTTCAACTTAATAACATCCCATAAGTCTCTGAGATGTCTACCACTTGGATGTCGATTATGCTCGCTATCCTGGGGTCCTAGATAAGCTGTATTCGGATGTTCTTCAATTCCCCACCATTTTTACGATAGTCTTATCTAGCTGGATCACTGCACCATTAGATGGGGTGGGATGGAATCCGAGCTTTTGACAAATGGATAAGGACATGATATTACCCGAAGCTCCGGAGTCTACTAAGTAATTGTGTATGTTTTTGCCTTGGATATTCAGGCCTAATAGGAAGGGAGGATCTTCATTGTTCCCCCGGAAGATGGTCGCGTTAGCATCTTCAAATGAGACAGTCTTGGGTGGGCGACTGACAACTTTTAGGTTTGCCAAGAGCTTCAGAAGAGACTTCTTCTACTCGAGATAGTTTAGCAAGACCTCCATCAAGGTCATGGAGGTGGTGGTCTATTCTAATGCCTTGGTAATGTCAAATCTTCCTCCTAGGAATTGGTATTTTCCTCGGCTAGGTCTTTCACTTAGTTAGAGCTAGAACCCTTTAGAGGAGCGGGTCGGTCAGTTGCGTTATCCCGGGGAGGAGGAGTGTCCTTGATAGGGGGTGTAGGCATGTAAGCTGGTCCTTTACCAACCTGACTCTGAGTATTGTATGGAGTCTATGGGTTGGTGAAGGCGTTGGCCTCAAAGGGCGGGATAGATTCATCAAAGAATCCATGCAATTCAGATTCCTCTTCATCTTCCGCGGAATCTTCGAAGAAGATGGTCTTACAGGTGAAGGAACTGTGGGTTGACTCTTGCATAGGAGGCTCTGGAGGGGTAGCATCATGCAACTATTGTCTATCTAGTCGGGAGATCATGATGACTTTTTCAAATGTGGCACAATTTACCTCATTGTGTGAACCCGTGTCTTTCAATCTACACCAATTAGTCATGGGCTGAAAGTCTGTGACTGGTGTGAAATGTGATGGTCCAGCACCATTTTGGTTGGCATTTTGGTTCAGAGGTGGACCTCTGGTGTTCATGTTATTATTCCATTACTGCTGATTAGGCCTAGGACCGTTATTGAAGTTTCTTCCCCCAACATTGTGGTTTCGTTGGCCAAAGAAGATATTCCCCCTCTGGGAGTTAGAATTCTGCGGTGTGTAGGACCCCGCCTTCAGTTGACCCATGTCCATAGTCAAGGTAGACAACATTCTCCTGAGAGACTCAACCTCGGTGGTCAACTGAGTATTGGTGTCACAGTGTGATGGTTGTTATTGTTGGTTTCCCGGGAAGGCAGCAGTATTAGCCAGAGTCGAGGGCGGCAATCCTCTAGTCATGGATGACTGAAAGAAGGGCACTCTGAATGGTTGTGCCTAAGGTTGTTGTGTCTGCTACGACTGATTCCAAGGGAAAGCTTCCAGACCTGGTACCGCCTGAGTTTGTATTGGATAAACATACCGAGCCTGCTGGTCTATCAGCGGTGGTGGGGGATTCATTGCCATCAAGGGAGCACCCATTTCCAGATTGGGGTTATACCCCCTGGCATACGTTGTTCCACCGGGGATCATGTTGAAGGGCGCGCTCTGCCCAATCCCCGGGGATTTGTTGAGACCACAGGATAATTCTAAAGCTAGGTTGTAAACCTTCGCCAAAGTGTGCCGATCGCCCGCGGTGGTTGTTCTCCAAAGGAGAGTGGCAATGAAGGGGTCCATCACGTTAAGGTAAGTTTGTATGGTTACTTCTGGGAATGGAATGAAAGGGCCCATGCACCGCTTCAAGGTGTGCTGGAACCGATGGTTGAATGCTGCAAGAGGTTCATTGGTTTCCTTCCTAATGGAGATGAACTGGCTATGGGACCGGGCTGGGTCAACATGTACGTGAAAGGCAGCCAGGAAGGAGTCCTCCATGTCCTACCAACTGTTAATGGAGTTGGTGGGAAGGTTAAGGTACCAGTTCAACTCACCTTGCCCTAAAGACAAGGGAAACATCCGGGTCACAACATCTTCATGTTGGATCCGGTGTTGGTTCATGGCATCCTTATATGCCTGTAAATGTTCTTCTACGGTCCGTGAGCCTAAGTGCTCATATCATGGGTAGATCTTCTCTGGGTGCGAGGGTAAGTCGTTGATTGTGCCCAAAAAAGTTCCTATTGGGGACCCGATGTTTCTGAAATATGCAGCCATTAGGGGAACTAGATTTTGGGTAGTTTGAGCGCTGGTTCCTGGGATTATCTGAGAAGTTTGGGTATTTTGAGGTATGCTAGACCCCTAGACAATAGTGGCTGGTGTGGTTTTCGGGGTCCGTTTCTTTCAAGCAGGAGGCTCAATTTTGACAAACCTTCCGGGATTCGAGGCAGACCTAAGGATTCCTTCAAATTTTGCTGGGGAGAAAGACCCAATCCCACTGAAGGCTTGACTCCTAAAACTATAACTCAGGGAACCCTTGGGAGTTGTAAAATTAGAATCTTGAGAGGGGGATGAGTTCATGCCCTCCTTCTAGCACCAGTTTCTGTTGACGGGGTTTTGCTAACCGAGTATCGCCAACAGTCATAAGTTGTCACCGGGTACTGGGGCTACCGGCCAACTCTGCCTGCAAAGGCTATCCAGGGAAGTTAGACTCCCTGGGCCTCCAAGCACCTAGGTGTTGAGTCACAACGGTGCGGGGCTCGGTTGGGAGAAGTGACTATTTTCGAGTGGGATAGATGGTTTTCTCAACTCGTTCTCTCCGGAGATTCAATAAGGTGAGGTTCCTCCAAGTATTATACACTTAGCAAATAAAATAAAAAAGATCCTGCAGGGTCAAAAGTACTTCATCTAACTATAGTTATGCTTAAACATTCAAAAAATCGATAATGCTCTAATATACTACACTAAATACCAAAGAAATACGTAACCATCAGCTAGTATTTTATCAGTAGCAAGGGAAAAAAGGTCATTAATCTACTTGACATATCAGAGCAGAATACATAAAGAACATGAAACATAAAATACCATTAACTCGGAAGTTTGAATGCCAACAACATCATTGCAAAGAATTCTCCCTTCTTCATTAATGTTTCTTCTAGCATGCACTGGTGCATGATACAATGGTAGCTCCAGGGGAGCATCTAACTATTGGAAAGTGAAATAATGGAGCATTGAGATTTGCAACTAAAAAAATTGCTTTTCTATTACTGTGGACAACAAAATCATCAATTTTTCTGACCCTTTCCAATAGTTAGATGCTCCCCTGGAGCTACCATTGTATCACGCACCAGTGCATGCTGGAAGAAACATTAATGAAGAAGGGAGAATTCTTTGCAATGATGTTGTTAGAATTCAAACTTCTGAGTTAATGGTATTTATGTTTCATGTTCTTTATGTCTTCTGCTCTGATATGTCAAGTAGATTAACGACCTCTTTTCCCTTGCTACTGATAAAATACTAGCTGACGGTTACGTATTTCTTCGGTATTTAGTGTAGTATATCAGAGCATTATCGATGTTTTGAATGTTTAAGCATAACTATAGTTAGATGAAGTACTTCTGACCCTGCAGGATCTTTTTCATTTTATTTGCTAAGTGTAGAATGCTTGGAGGAACCTCACCTTACTGAATCTCCGGAGAGAACGAGTTGAAGAAACCAGCTATCCCCCTCAAAAATAGTCACTTCTCCTAATCGAGCCCCGCACCGTCGTGACCCGACACCCAGGTGCTTGGAGGCCCAGGGAGTCTAACTTCCCCGGATAGCCTTTGTAGGCGGAGTTGGCCGGTACCCCCAGTACCCGATGACAACTTATGACTGTTGGCGGACCCGGTCAGCAAAACCCCGTCAACAGAAGGCCAAAGAAAATCGAGAGTAGCACAATCTCTAGGCCTAGAAGGTTGAAACAAACTATGATTAATCATTTTGACTTCTCCATTATGAATGAACTTAAGACATTTATGAATGGGAGAAGTGATAGCATGCATAGCAGTTATCCAAGGTAAACCAAATTTAATTTGGAATTGATCTGAAGTAGGAATAATGATGAAGGTAGTATCTACGACCTTACCACAAAGTTCAACAGCTAAGTTAATAGAACCAAGTGCAGGATAAAGAAAGCCATTACAAGTTTGGATCCATGCATCAGATGAATCATAAAAATCACGTTGTAAGCCTTTCATAAAAAGATTTTCCTTAGTAATGACATTTATTAAAGATGTGGGATCAACCAGACAACCATGAGTAGGTATCTTAGCAATCCTAGCATAGATATAAAGGGGACCATCAGGAGCCTTAATTGTTTCAGAATCATCAAAGGTAATTAAAAGTTCCCTAGGTCGCCTATCCTTAGTTTGTTTTTGAGTTTTAGGTGGAATTGAAAGTTGAAGTGGAGGTGAAGGATCTTGAACAATAAGTTTAGATGGCGCGTCACTCTCCACATGATTAACAATGTTATTAAGATCATCCATCTTTGAATCATATACAGTGTCTACAGAAGATGGTTGAGCTATAGTATTAGTATCATGTGTAGGTAAAGGATTGGTGTAGATTTGAAAGTTTTGATTAGGAGGAGAAATAAATTTATTCCCATTACAATCAAAATTATCAACAGACAAAGCTTTAGAATCAATTAAGTCTTGAATCTTATGCTTTAGAGAGTAACATTTTTCAGTGTCATGGCCATTCTGGCAATGGTATTGGCAGAAAGATTTAGAATTAAAGGATTTTGAAGCTATCATGGTAGGAAGGAGAGTTCAAATAGGAGGCAAGGTAATCATACTAGCACTTAGCAACCTACTCATTATAGAATGCAAAGTTTCAAAGAGAGGAGTAAACGTACGATTCATACTGCAAGCAGTGGATGCAGAAACATTATTGGATGTAGCCGCAACTTGATCAACAACTGCATTCGTCTGTTTATTAATCTTGACTTAGTTGTTAGGTTTCTGAAACTTATTAGGATTAGGAGCATTGTCACCCTTATCAACTGGAACAAGAGCCATTGGAGTGTTTCTCTCAAATTGACTCACTTGTTATTGATAATGGTGAAGTGTTGCACACAATTGTTGAAAGGAGGTAAATTCAGTAAGCATAATCTTATCTCTAATATCTTTTTGTAAATTTTAAATAAACATATGTTGAATATCAATATCAGGAACATGATAAGAAATCTGAGCATACAAATGCTTAAATCTACCAATAAAATTAGTCAATTTTTCCTTAATGTTTTGTTTATAATGCATTAAGTCAGACAAGGACACTTGTGGTCCAATGTTATTTTGAAATTGTTGAATGAAGCAATTAGCAAGTTTAGGAAAAGAATCAATGGAATAAGGAGGTAAGGAACAATACCATTGTAAATCCTTATCTCGAAAAGTTCTAGCAAACAATTTAGCTAAAATCCTATGGTCATGAGCATAATCACTACAAAGGATTTGAAATGTTTTAACATGAGTAACAGGATCACCTTTACCATTATAATTCTCAAGATGAGGCATATCGG
>MU224410.1:3346-16700 GCA_018584345.1 Thuja plicata | reverse complement strand
GGTTGAAAGGTTTTGCACTTGTTCAGGAGGAACTCTTAAAGCATCATCTTCATCATGAGATGAGTGAGAAGAGTTATGCTCCATGGAAGGATTGGAATCATGAGTTATCAAATTATCATCCGGGATCTTAAGGAAACGAGAGGAAGACTTGGGATCAAAGGAACACATAAGTATATGACTTCTTCTAACCAGGATACTATAAGTAGGACTATATGTGGTAAAGCTCATACACCAATACAATGAAAATGAACTAACACAATATTGAATTTTAATGCAATTTGAAAGAACATGCAAGATCTAGCATAAACAATGTAAATCTAACACCAAAAAGAAAGAGTTGTCTATCGCGGGTTCACCAAAATGTAAGATGGAAAAACTATCTCACCAAAATGTAAAGGATTGAAATAGAGATATGTTTATTAAAAATGTATAATGTATTAAGAAAGAATGATTTGATTTATTATTGATTATCTTGAAATGTAATGTTTGAAAATAGGAAATGTGTTGATGTGTAAATTGTTCTTTGAGTTGCCTAGATTGTATTGAATTCCTTAACTTTAATTGAATTGAATTGTTATTGTAATTAAGGAGAAGATAAGATACTCCTTTTTATCCTCAAATGCACAAATGGGAGATCCAAGTTGATCAACCCAAGAGAAGGGCTAATGCACAAATGAATCAACTATTTGGAAAAGAGAATGAGAAGGATGTCTTAAATTCTGTAAATTGATTAAATGAATATGTTTGATTATAGTAATTGAAAATGATAGGAAGAAGGACCAACCTTGCAAAGTTGCAGATCAAAGAATGTTGTTTTTTGAGGTTTGTAGACTGTTTTTGGAAAATCTGACAGTTGATCCTTAACCGGAACACAGAGACGAACAAAACCCATAAATATTTTTCCGTTCTGATGTCGTCTTATGAAAAAGGTCGACCTTGACCCACAAATGTCAACCTTGATAGAATAATTTTGACCCTAACCTACACAGGTCTGACAAAAAATATGTTTGTGCCGTCTACAAGAAAGCTGAAAAGGGTATCCAGATCTGGTCTCAAAACTGCAATCCTGAACCTGTACCTACAAGAAAAAGAGGATTGTTTGTTGTGGGGGAGGGGTTTGCCTTGGTCAAACCCCTATTTTGGAATTAACCTCAAATATATGTAATTGAAATTGCAGAAATGGACAAAGTAAATGCATAAATTCACCTTGCTTTGTAAAAGTCCTTGTAGAGGATTTGAATCCTTCAATCCACAAGTATGCTTCAAAATGTGGAATGTAAAAAGGTAGGGTGTCTTCAATCTCTTGATTTGTAGATCTCCAACACCATGTCTTGAATGGGTTCTTGAATTTGGAATAGGCTTGGAAGAAGGTGGATGGAGAGATCACCAAAAGGGCACTATGTAGCTTGAATCCTTTAATGGCCTCTAATGGATCTCCTTCATGAAAATGGATGATTGAATGGATGAATGCTTGCTTGAAATATTACTCCTTAGCTTTCTTGATTGATGAATGCTTGATCATAATTATAAGAATTCGTTCGCTTGATGATAATTCATAATGCTTAGAGAAAATGAGAGAGAAAGCTTCCCTTTTATATGAAATTAGGGCACAATCTTTTAAGGAGGACTACATAGGAGGATTAAATTTCCATTAAAGCCTTTACCCCTAGGAGAGGACCTATATTAAATATAATTTAGGAATTAATGCTTTGGAACCTGAAACAGTCAACCCGAAAGCGGGAAACACTTTTTGCAAAGGCTGACATCCAAAAACTATGAGACCTCAGGATCTGAACCTTGGGTCAAGGTTGAGGTCGACCCTGACCTAGGTCAGGGTCAAGGTCAACCCTGATCCTGAAGCCTAGAATCACCAATCTCCAGTCCAGAATGCATAAATTAGGCTAAACAAGAGTGTAAAGAGGGACAGAACAAGGGGGAAGCCATGCCAAGATCAGGAACCCATTCAAGGCACTTGCCATGACCCCAAACCACTTACTTGGAAGGCTAAACAAGTCTAAAATGGAAGTGCTTTCATTTTCCAACTATACACATACTTACTGTCAAAACCAAATGTGTAGCTTCTGGATCTCCATCCGCTTGGTTCTCCACCATCACCTTGCATAGTGCATTCCCTCTCACCAACTTGGTGGGCTTGATCTCTATGTCATATTCTTGAGTTTTAGCCACTCATGCTCCTCCATTGTTACATTCTACATCTAGTTGAGTCAATATGATTTTTACTACAATATCAGGCACATATACCAGAGAATGAGAGTGTAAAATGTAGAATCTGAAATTATTTAAAGCCTTTACAACTGCAAAAGCATGTTTTTCAGTCTGAGAATATCTCAGCTCATGATTTTTTATAGGTGTGCTCATAAACGCAATGGGAGCTTGAATTCCCTCCTCATTCTCTTGGATGAGGATGGCTGATAGAGTATGTTCAGAAGAATAACAATAGATTATGAAATCTTTCTTATAATCTGGGTAACATAACACAGGAGCATTGGTTATAGCATTCTTCATACTTTTGAAATCTTGCTTACCAGGGTCATTCCATTTGAAACTCACATCTCCCTTCATCATGTCCATGATGCATTTGGTAATTTCAGAAAATGTTGGAACAAATCTTCTGAGGAAGTTTACTTGTCCAAAAAATTATTTTACTCTGGTTTTGCTCATAGGTAAGCTCAATTGTTGGATCGCTCTTACCCTTTCTGGGTTGATTCTTATGCCTTCTTGGGAAACAATGTGACCTAATAACTTCCCTTCAGTCACACAGAACATTGACTTCTTAGGATTTAATGAAATTTCATCTTCTCTACACCTTTGCAATACTTTCCTTGGATCATTTATATGGTCTGCTCTTTTTCCAGAAAAGACAGTGAGATCGTCTAGGTACACACCAATGATTTTGTTTTTCATGTCACTGAAAGAAAGATCCATACCTCTTTGAAAGATGGCTCCAATGTTGATTAACTTGAATGGCATCCTGTGATATGCGAAAGTGCCCCATGGGGTAGTGAAGGTTGTTTTGTGTTGGTCTTCTTTCTCCACTTCTATTTGATTATACCCTGAGAAGTCGTCTAACATAGACATCATTTCTGCTCCAGCTTAAGTCTGTAGTAGGTGGTCCATGTTGGGAAGAGCATAGTTATCCTTCAAAGAGGACTAATTGAGATTTATGAAATCCATACAAATCCTTATTTCTCTGTTCTTCTTCCTTACCGACACTATATTCGCCACCCAGGTAGAATGGTGGATAGGGTATATGATCCTTGCTTTGAGCATTTTGTCTACTTCCCTAAATATCGCATCAACAACTTTGGGATTGTAGTTCCTTTGTTTTCTCCTGAATGGAGCAACATCAGGTTTTAGGGGGATTTGATGCTTAAACTTCCCGTACATAAAGCTCTTTAAATCTTCATAGCTTCAGGAAAAAACTTCTTGGTATTCTAGGAAAAGCTTCCTAGCTTCTTCTCTTTCTTCCTCTGTACATCATTTCCCAATATTGATCATCTTGGGATCTTTTTCACTGCCAATGTTAATTCCCTCATACTCACTAGTGGTAGGACCTCTTTCAACTCTCTTCTTCTTAACAAAAGTATCATGTATGTTGAAGAGTTTTTCAAGTGTAACTAAGTGGGGAGGGATGATATTACCTTGTAGCTGGATGATATCTGACTTATCCTTCTTCTGCTTGCCATGAAAGTTTCCTTTGTGACTATTAGTGGCATCTTTATGGAAATCACCACTGCTCTCCAAGAAGAGAAGGAGGTTCTTGTCATCCTTGAACACTTGCCGATCCTCCACGTTGTCAAGTACCCATGGTCAATACATGACTTCTATTTGGTATTTCTTATCTTTGAACTCCAGGTGAGGAAGGAGTAATGAGGCTGATACTGCTAAAGAGTCTGCCTTGGAATTTAATTCCCTTGGTACAGATTCGATAAAGATCACATCTAATGCTTCAATCTCATCCCATACTCTATTTCTATAGTTCTTCAATCTATGATTCTTTACAGAGTATTGGTTTTTAACTTGGCGTACAATTAGCTCAGCATCACCACAAGCTCTCAAGATCTTCACACCTTTTTCTTCTGCAGTGATAATCCCTAATAGGAGGGCTTCATACTCGACAGTACTTTTGGTGTTCCCAAACTCCAATTTATAAGCCATGGGCTAGCACACTCCATCTGGTGATATTAAGACCACACCTGCACTAGATCCTGATGATGCACAACTGTCATCAAATTCAAGAGTCCAGAGCTGTGGTGGCATTTCTTCAGTGGAAAACTACTTTTCCTCTTCTCTAGGGTCCATTTCCTCATTGTGATCATTAGTGAACAACATATAGTTACCAAATTCCAATTCTTGGTACAGAATTTGGGCTTTAGGGTCATCAGATTTCAGCGTTGTGAACTTATCTTTCTCCTCCAGTACCAATTTTATCTTTTTGTTGCCCACTAGGATTAAAGCTTGAGACCAATCTAGCTTCATCTCCCCTCCAAGGTCTCTGCAAAAACTCTTGCTTAGCAGTAAACCGTAACTAGCGGGTATATCAGCAACAAGGATTGTTAACAACATTTTCTTCTCGGGGTGTGCTGCCAGGGCCACTTGAGAATCTTTAATTTGACCAACCAGGGGTACTTTCTTGGAATCCATAGAGTAACACCTACCATGATCTTTAGTGAGGGTAAGTCCTAAAGCTTTAGCCACAATTGATGGCATTAGATTGTCAGAGGCTCCAGAGTTTATTATGAAATTGCTTAACTTGCAGCCATTAATATATAATGACACATAGAATGGGTCAGGATTTTGGCCTGGGAAGGTAGCCAACACAGATGGATCACCTTGCCCGATGGTTTCTGAAAATATAGACTCATTTTCTATGGTAGTGATAGCATTTTGATTTACATTCTGACTCCCTTCTTTGCAGTAATCTACCAACTTTTGCAGTTCTACAGGGTTGGACTTAAGATAGTCTATGGGGGAAATTTGAATTATAGAATCTCTACAAAATTGGATAATGTCAAAAGAGCTTTGCTCCTTACCTGGTTGTAGAATTCTCACTCCTTGACTGGCTTCCTTAGAATTTGAAGTAGACGCCTCATTATAGTTGGGTGGAGATTTAGGAGTAGGGCCTTTATCTTTCTGACTCTGGGTTAGGACTGTATAGGAGGTTCTGTCTATGGTAGAATATCATGTTGCTCCTTGTTTTGAATCTGATTCATACTCTAAATATAAGTTTTCAGAGTCGCCATGTGAATATGAATCCGGTTCAGCTCCAGACACTCCAGCATTCCATTTGTCAGTCTGATGCATTTTCTAAGCATGGGCCACATCGAGACAACTTTCTCCATCATGGTCTATAGTTAAATGGAAGGTACACATGTTTCCCCTTATAGGGGGGCTTCTATAGCTAACCTCTATGGTGGACCAGTCAACTATAATGTTTTTCCATCGACATTCCTCCCTTCACTGCTTCTCCCAGATTGTTCTTGAAAGTTTCACTATTAGGGATTATTAAATCTGGGAAGCTCCCTTTTGAAGGCAATGAATTCATTAGATAATTTTTGAATCATCTCATTTGATGATGTGGTGTTACTAGTATTGGCCCTATATTGTATCTCTCTTTTCCATTTTCCCGCCGATATCATGTGATCTTCTAACTCCACCACAGTCCTTTGGGCAATGTCCAAAGTGGCTGGATTTGTTCTCCTTAGATTAACTAATGTCAGGAGGCATGACACTTATGTAAAATGTTTTCAAATTTTTGGCAGTAGGCGTGTCGGCTGCCGGGATACGATTCACAAGCTTGTTAAATTTTGCCACAAAATATCTCATACTAATAAAAGGCTCTTTCTTGATGGAGGTCAATTGTGTTAATAGTGTGTGTTCATCTTCGACAGTTTTAAATATTCTTTCAAAAGCATCTCTCATGGAGGCCAAATCCGTGATGGAGGAATTGGGTAAGTGGTGAAACCAATCGGCAACACCTTCAACTAGGGTTTCCACAAATAATTCTTCTCACAATGTTAAGATATTCATTGAAGCAAAGAATGCAACAATGTGTTCATCGGTAGATACTTTCCCATCTCTGGAGAATTTGGGGAAATTCTTTCTCAAACCTGAGGGAAGTGGGTTATATGCTGCTAATTGTAATGGCCCAACTGCAGCGGCCCAGGGAAGTGCCATAACTATTAGAGGTAGATAGGGTGTTAG
Organism: Thuja plicata; assembly: GCA_018584345.1. Lineage (NCBI taxonomy): Eukaryota > Viridiplantae > Streptophyta > Pinopsida > Cupressales > Cupressaceae > Thuja > Thuja plicata. The sequence continues at coordinate 10,475 of MU224410.1, read as the reverse complement.
GTTGACAACAGAAGGAGCAACCACTCCCTGCAAAGTTAACACTTGACAAGTAGTAGGAAAAAGAGATGATTGTTTAGAAGGTGAGGGAGGCCTGCTTTTGCTCTTAATATTTTGGTTCTTCCGATGGGGTACTTCAAGTAGAGCAAAATCAAGGTTTGCAAGTCTCTCAAAAATTGGGTCTATGTCACCTTCCTTCTTTGCACTCTTAAGAAACCTCTTGGGTTCCAGGGTTCCAACTAGTCTTCTAGTCTGGCTTCATGCTCCACTTGACGTTGTGCCCTTCTTATGTTTCTCCTTCAGATGGCTCTTTCAAGTTCTTATGCTCTAGTTTCTTCTTGTTCAAGCTCTTGAATAGCATTTCTATAATGCTCTGTGTCTCTTCTGTATCTCCAGGCAAAAGTGTTCAATGAGGAGATGAGGCCCTCTTGATAATCTTGGAATCCAAGATTCGGTTGGAGGACATGAATTATGTTTTCATGGGGAAGCACCATCTTTCTCCATGATACCTGGTATAATGATTGTTCATTTCCCCAATAGAGTCGCCAAAAATCTATTGGTAAACAGATTGTTCTTCTTTGTTATAACTCTAAAATACCCAAATATTGAAGAAGCAATTGAATACAACAGTTGGGAAATTGTAATTGTAAACTAAATTCCCTCTGAATTTAAAGGTATAGCTCCCTTATATGAATGATCTTCAGTGAATTTTGATCTTTCCTAATCTAACAGGGGTGTGTTCTTGACACAAGAATAGAAGAGGTAAACTAAGCTAAACCTAGACAGGAAATAGCTTAGGCAGGATAAATTCAACTCTAAATCTAACTGATTTTGAGGTTTCATCAATTAGATTAACTCCCAAAACTAGTAATGCATAAACAACTACTGAAAATGAAGGTGCAAGAATAAAGATTAGTGATTAAATTACAATGAATCTATCTATATCACATAAACATTTCCCAAACTTAGGATAACAACAAATTTTCCCCTTAATTAATTGTATTAAATCATAATACAGAACTCTGGTTCGAATACATATTGCAAATCTAACTTCAAAGAAATATAATTTGAATTCAATAGAAAGATAAATGCAATGCAATGGAATAGATAAAGTAATGGTATTCAGACATACAAATTTGACTCAGCAAAATGCTATCTTTCACACCAAAATTTAGTCGACCTTTGTATTAACTTTCAGTATAGTACATATAGAGTCCGAGTCTTGGCCGTTACAAAAAGAGTAAGCAAAAAGTTCAAATTCTTTTAAGCATAAATGATAAACAAAGGTTTATCTATTACAATATCATCAAAACTTAGCACAAAGGGGGAATCTATCTAAGTTTCAGTTTCATTCCCTTTGCCTGATTTATCCCTATGGGTGGTGACAGCTATAATAACCCGGATGAGCTCTTCGTGCCTCTTGACATGGACATTGGTGTATCAGATGAGCCACTTGGAATGTTCCTTTTCCATGCTCTTAATTGCATCCATCTGATCTTTCAACTCTTCCATAGCGTTATAGATACAACCACTCAACTGCTGGAGTTCTGGCACTTTGTCTCATTAAGTGGAAGATTGCTCCATCAGCTTATGTACATAATCATAAAATGTTTTTCGCATATTAGCCAATCTGATCATTTATTTGCCTTGTCCACTCATTTGTGATTCTGTGTGCAGACCTTGAAGAATCTTAAAGTCTTTACTTTGTTCCTCCTTGATCTTAACATCTACTTGCTTCAGCCTTGTCTCAGCCTCGATGATCATCTTGATTTTGAACTCTAGACTTTGAAGCCACTTGATCAGAGGTTCATCTCCTTTCTGCAGAATCTTGGCTTTCAATGCTTCCTTGGTCTTTATTTTTATTTCGACGTGAAGTGTCACTATGCATTCTTGACACTTCACTCTCTTAGAGGCGAGAGTTTGCAAATTCTTCTCGATATTGCTCCTTTTTGTCTCCAATCTCAAGAGAGCATTACCCAATTGCTCAACAACTGCCAATCCTTCAGACTTGAGTCTCTCAATCCATCCCTTGCCTATCTGCATGAAGTGCCTATCTTTTTGTAGTTTGGCTATTATGGCTTGATTCTCCACGGCATTGGGATCAAAAATGGTCTGAGTACTTGGGATACTAGCAACTGGAGTGACCAACTGTCCGATGAAATTAGTCAATTCACTCACTTTGGCCTTAAGCTGCACCTTAGCCATTTTAAGTTCTTACAGCTCTTCTTCAATTACTACATTATTGGATTTCCACCAATCCACTTTGGTATCATGTCGAGCTAAGCCCATGTCGAATGAGTGTAGCTCGAAATCTGAAGGGGTTAAATCTTCAAACCTGCCCTACTTTGTGGGTTTCGCTACCTCCATAGTGAAGTGCCTAGTTTTTGAATCCCAGCCCAATGTGGACAGCGTCTTCACTTTCTTAGCTTTTGCTACAGTGGTGCTGGATTGCAAAGCTTGAGTTAAAGTATTTTTGTTGGGAGCTCCTTCTTGTACCCTCTTTCTTTTGCGTTCCAAAGTGTTCTCTATCCATGACTCGGCACTGGTGACCTTGGAGGAAGAAATCAACTCCTCTATAAACAACTTCCTAATAACTGTAGGAGTAGACTTTGGCCTTGAAGAAAATGGATTTATGGAGGTAGGGTAAGAGGACACCAATTTGGTGATTGAAGCAACCTTCGGTCATTTCTCGGCCTCTTCATTTGTTTTTGTGGCTGAGGTATTAGAGGTATCCTCGCCCACTTCTACTATAATGGGAGACCCTGGCCTTGGAGTATCTTGGGCCGAAGTACCGACTTGTGTATCTATGGAAATAGCTTTAGCTGATTGCTCAGGTGCTGCACTCTTAGTGGGCTCTTATGTTGACTTGGCTAGATCTGGAAGTAGGCCTTCTCTACATGTCTTCTTTGGCTAGATCTCTTTCTCAGGAGGTTTATCACCTCCCCCAGCTGGCTGAGATGAACCTTTGGTCATAGTTGGGAGTATCACTAAAGAATTAGTTGCAACGGTTGAAGTACCTTTTGCTGGGGTCCTTTGAGTAGGAGGCTTCCTTTCTGACCTCTTCTTTCTTTCTGCTGTCCATTCAACCCACTGCTCTGTTCTTTTGTAAATCCCACCCATCAAAGTTAGCAAATCGTTGATGGCTTGCTCTAGCATGGGCTCAGAGCTTATGGAGAGGGATTTGATCTTCTCCAAATATGTATCATCATACATGTTTTGGTCATCATCTTCTAGTCCCTCAACTGCAAGATTAACCTTGAACTTTTTGATTTGTTCAATGGTTAACCTGGCATAAAATCTCTCTCTGCTCTCCAAATCATCTCTGCAATTGGCCCAATAGTCTTTAATGTCATCTACATGATGGATAGCTCAGCTCATTTGCAGGTAGTCATGAGCATAATTAACCAGATCATATTGTGGCCTTAGAACATCATAGGTTTCCAATGAAAACCTCTTCGAGAATGTCTTTAGAACATTCTTCACCTCAGACCGGGAAACACAACTGTAAGCTCTGATAGTCATGGGGAAATCGTACCCTTTCTTCTTTGCATCAGCACGGATCAAATTTACTTGGTGCTCTTGTCTCATCACCTCCACCAGTACGATCATGTCAGTAGGATATCTGGGCAGCTTCAAAGGGAAGTCATCGAATCTTGCAAGATGAATATATGAGAAATCCCCAAATTGAATGAAGTAACATCCAAATTGGCTAATAAAATCCATGGCCTCAGGAGAGAATCTCCTTTCTGGAAAACCTTGTAGCTCCCTGCACAATCTCATTGTAAACACATCATTAACTCGAAGATACTCAGCATAATTGTTGTGCAATTGCAAAGAGGGGAAAAATTTGTAACTTTTGACATCATCAGGAAATTCTTCTAATCTAGGAAACCCCAGCCAAATTTGGATTGTAGCAAGAATATATAAAAGGACTGAAGATATGTAAAATTCATTCTGATGCTTAGCTCTATCTAGGGCCTCTGAGAGGTTCTCACTTACCATAAGGGCCCAATCAATGAAGTGATGTTGGGAACAGATTACCTGAACCAGGAAGAAATGATGATCAATGAAATTGAGCGCCTCACTCTCACCTCTAATCCTGTGAAGTAGTACTAGGATGTCTATGATTTCTGGCTTCAGGTTGGTGTTGTATAGTGTTTTGGGCAACTTTCCCTTGGCACTTCTAAGATCTTGAAACCATGCCTTCATTATCTCCTTCTTCCACATCGATTTCTTTGCTATATATTCAGTCACTGCCTGACTATATGTCATCTCTGAATACTCAACTTGTTCCAGGATACGAAGAGAGTTCTAAGCCGATTCTCTATCAATAGAGAGTAGCATCGTGTCATTGGGAAAAAGAATCTTCTTAGTATCTGGATTGTATTTGGCTATACATTCTCTAACCAGCTCAGGAGCTTGAACTGCTACGGGAAAATCAATGGCTTCGACTAACCCACTTTCTTTCAATTTCTCTGTGACAGGGTGCATTTGATCAACCTTCAATCTGTTCTGAAAGTTTTGCATATCAAAGAACTTCAATGAGGTGTCTGTGATCTTGTGTCAGTCAGAGGTGATACCATTCATTCTATCGAATCCCATTAATCTGGAAGCCATGCTTGGAGAGATTTGATTCGAGAATTAGGAAAATCTCCAAGGAATTCAAGGACAAAGAATAATTAAGATCAAAGGCTTCAAATTCAAACAATTTGTCAAACAAATGGTAGCTCCTGTTTGCAACCTTCAACTGATTTTATAACTTTTGAATTCTTATCGTTTAACGACTAACTTCCTGCGCCACACGAATGAAAAGACCCAAGCATTAATGAAAAAGTTTGTTATGAAGTAAAACGGCTTTATTTGAATTAATTACTTTGCTTCCATGTGCCATTAAGAAACATCTTTTCACTTTAATAACCGTAACGGTAACTTTATTGAAGTGGCGGAAAATTACTTTTTGGCTTCTCCTTTGGACAGAGAAATGCTTTTGGAGTGCTCTCTGTTTGAAAATCTGCCGAAGGAAAATTTTAGCCTATTGAGATGCTAAAGTGATATGTGTTAATTTCATCGACTTTCCCTTCGAAAATCCTTCATTTTAGAGGCTTGGCGGAAAGCGTACTCTGCAGGTCAAAACCCACTTGTTGGAGTAGTGAAGAAGCCATTTTCCACTTTTTTGCCACCAAGCTTACATCTTAGATTTCTTTTCATTTAATCATTCTTGTCGGCCTGCGGAGATGTATTTCAAAAGAAATAGTCTTTCTAAGCCCAAGTCATCCATTTTAAAACTGTACTGACTGCTGAGACATCATGGAATAGACATCTGTAGAGAATGCACGCTGCTGGTGATTTTTTGCCAATGGAGAAGCCTGAAACCAATTTCTCACCAATGAAGCAATATGAAGTACTCAAGCTATAGATTCCAAAATCACAAATGATAAATGTTATAAATCTCCGAATTGTGACCTTTATCAGATTTAGGATATGAAACCTACCCGATTAAACATGACTGCAGATATAAATCCCCCGGGCTCGCAAACGAGAAGTGAAATTGGGAAAATCTGATAAAGGTCTCCTAGCCTAAGGGGAAATCTAGACTTAGACTCCAGAAATTCACAACTCTTTCAAGACTACTATTGCTTATTAAACATTCACTTTTGTCTGAAGGTATGCAGACCAAAAGTGGGGCAACAGAGTTGAATCACAAGCATAAACGACGGATAAGCCCAAGGAAAACTTGAGTGTTGACCGAAGCTATCAAAGAGTTAAAACACCGAAATTAACTTGAGTTTAAAAATGACAAAATATCTAGCTGGCAGAGCTAAATATGGACTTAACTTGTATTTATCTTTGTTTTCATCGACAAGATAAAGCCAAAGATAAGTAAAGGATTTAAAGTTGTTTTGTCCAGTTGGCAAGAAGATATCTACAAGATAAAACATGAGTTTTTCTTTAAATCTAATTGGCGAGAATTGTGGATCACGCCAAGATCAAGAATATCAAGAACCTAACAACGGTGATATCATGTCTATAAAAGAGACAACTTAATTCATTACGAATGGAGGTGGGTGAATGAATGAAAATATGATTATGAAGAGAAATTGATGAAGAACAACTTCATACAGTCCTAATCAATCAAGCTGAGGAAAAATGTAAAGTTTTCTGCAGACACCGAGCAACAAAGCATAGCACCACCAAGCAGAAGTAAAGTGGAGCAAAGGTATTGACAAAGATATATTGATCAGATTAGTTTTATGAGATTACAATAGATCTGAAAATCTTCTAGTATAAGTTGTATATGTGAACAAATCATACTATTTCAGTTTAACCATTGATTCAGAAAGTCTCTTAACCGAGCGAGATTTAAAGATCCTTTCTATATTGAGATACATCCCAAGGAGTATCAAAAAGTTTGATCATGAAGATAGCATGAGATGCCAGATACCTATTGACAATCCAAGTGAGTGTTTGATCAAGGAAGGTAGCATAGAGATGCCCGATATCAAGTGACTGACTAAACTTTAAAATCTACTAACAAGGTCACACCTAACAGTGTGTTTGTAACCTTTAACAGGGTTGGCTCTTCACCGAGCTCACTTCAGAAGAGTGAAAATTTTGGATTACCGGTCCCAAGTGGTTTTCCCCTTAACAGGGTTTCCACGTTATAAATTCATGTGTCAATGTGTTTATGAGTCATTACTTTAGTGTTTTGCATTACACATAGCTAATTTGGATTGATCGGTATACTCTAGATAATTTATTGTCTTTCGGTAAATTAACAAACTGCTATTCAGTAAACATACAGTAGAAGTTTTAACAAATCATTCTGAGCAATAGTAATTTGATAATTGTATTTGAAGGCATTCATCTTATAGGATTGAAGATACCTAGAGGCTTAATACTGTGGTACTAAGTTTTTGGGTTGATTATTGGAATATTTTCTAGGCCACTAATTCCCCCCCCCCATCTTAGTTATTACTAACATGTCCACTAGTTGAACTTTTTTTTTTGGTAGGCTTTCTTTTATAGCTTCATATTTGACTCTATAGCTTTGGATTTGGCACTGGTCTATTATGGAAAATGAGGAATTTTCAGAATGCATTCATTCCTAAATATCATTTTATTTTCTTGTCAT
>MU224409.1:615634-631684 GCA_018584345.1 Thuja plicata | reverse complement strand
ATGAAAGTCTAATTCTTAAAAAGAAAAAGGATTAACACAGTGAAAAGTAAGATCAAAATATAGATATAATAGATAAAATGGTAAACAAATGGATGTCCAGATTTTATGAAATCAGGGCTCCATCACATTGTCCAGCCTTAAAACATGTCGCTCTTCTTAAATATATATTATATTATATTATATTATTTATTATATATAATATATATATTATAATATGTATTATTATTTTATTTAAATGGTTATTATTATAGACAATCATATATTATTAACAATATTTAATTTATTAAATATCAATAATTGTATATTATTATAATTATAACTTTAAATGATTATTATTATTAATAGCTTAATAATAATATTTTTAAATGTTATTAATAATGACAATATTGTTTGATTAATAATTAATAGTTTCATTAACAACAATATTAATTAAAACAAAGACAACAACATTACCCATCTTTGATTAGAATATATATATTTTGAGGGATATCACAGTTTCCCCATCTTCATATTGCTTGTCCTCAAGCAATATAAGGTTTCCCTTCTTTTTCCCAGGTGGTGTCTTCACTCAGAAGATCCTTTTAGGCGATATTAATCAATGTTTCATTGATAGCTGACTTATTAATATTTTATAGTTGTTTTACTCTTACATCTATCATTTACTTCATTGTGTACGAGCTTTAGAGTATTGATAATGATTAGTGATGGTTTCTAATATCGTGCTTGTTTCTTATAATGATAAGTTTAAATCTTTAATTAAAACTTATTTAATCATATATTGACTTATTTGTATTATAATATTTAATATTATTATGTATTAAACCCTTAATTGAAAAGGGGACATCACAGAGACTGGCGCGGAGCTTCCCCCCATAAGAAACAGAAAAGCAAACGTGGCTCCCCTGTTAATTAGGTGGGTAAAGATAAGGCTCTTACGCCTTCTTCGACCACCAAGAAACCTGTGAATCCCACCCTTGGAGACGGCAAACTGAAAAAATGTTGAGTTTCATAAGGAGGTTTATGTTTCCCCTACTAGTTCCAAGGAGTTGGAAGCGGAGGATATGGATGTCAGAGATGCTGCTAATCTGAGTGAGCTAGACCGATATAACAAGAAGCTCTCTTTGGGTGTTTTGTAGATGGCTAAGGAAGGCGCTGTGGACTTTTACAGGCTCATTAGGTGGGTCTTTAATGAGGTTAAGGAGATCAATATCAAGCAAAGTGTAAAGTCCCCATTTTCACGAGCATCAGAGTTCAAGGGATTAGCCTATTATTGTGACCCTTGTAGGCTAACTATTGTGGATAGAGGGTCTTTTGAGGCAAAGGCTTCGTTAATGGAGGTTCATGTCTTCTCCAGAATTCAGTATGTTCCAATTTGGTCTTCGTTTGGCTCAAATTGGACTTCGTTTGGGCTTAGTTTCATATACTTACTATTTATAGTAAGTTAGTTGTTGATCAAGAAGGACCCTTTCTATTTTTGGTAAGTTAATGGGTTGGAGAATGCATAAAATGGTCAACTTTCCGGTGCAGACAGAATGAAGAAAAAATGTTTATTCATGGAGTTATGCTTTTTGATTATTAATAAAGTGATAACTTAATTAATAATTTTTATTATCAGGCCATTTAATATTATGTTATAAGTTATTATTATTTCATAGAGAAAGCGTCATTTTCAACATTAAAGTGGAGGGAAATATAATAAAATATTATATTTCAAATGTGCATCAAAAGCAAATGAATTTCAAATTATGCTAAGTGTCTGAGTGAAGCTTCAAGATTGTTTTGAGAATTATAAATGGCTTGAAAAAGGAGAAATCAATTCATTCTATTGTGTATTGTTTTCATTGTTATTTGATTGAAGAAACATGGAGAAGGGTTTCAGAAATCGATTGCTTGTGGAATTATAAATTCTACATTGTTGAAGCACTGTAAACTGGTGACACTATCCAGTGATATTGTGCAAGGAGGTGGTTTATATCAGAGCTATCCCTTGAGCTTCATATGGTGATGAATTTAGGTGTTTATGTTCAATCAAGAAAGAGGAATTCTGGCATTCAATAAATACCTGGTACGAAATCATCCTTGGCGGCTTCTATCAACTTAGAATGGAGGCAAGAGCAGCGTTAGTGCTAGCCGCGTGAGCCCAGGCCGAACTGTATTTGTCATTTGGGACCATTTGGAGGGTTTGTTGTGCAATATGTTGGTCATTCAGACATCAGCGCTGAATCTGAAGAATTCCTACATCATAAATCGGCGTCCAATAATATTCTGAAGGGCCCCATGGCCATACCAGGTTTTGACCAACAAGTCGTAGGTTCCTTTCATAGAAATATTAATTGCATTAGTAAATAGTTTTACTCATGCATAGTCAATAAGTATTGATTTTGTCAAATGATTATTTCATTTGGAGTCCTTGCGAAAATTGTCTTCTTTTCAATTGCATTTGAAAAAAACCAAAAAGTATAAAACTTGAAAACACAAGAAAAATCGTCTCTTAGCAAGCTCCAACAATGGTGTATTAGAATTTGAAGTTATAGCTTGTTGGGGTTATTACAGTGGTATCCGAGCTTCCCTAGAAAGTGTTTGATAAATTGTCAAACATCCAAAATTGAAACAATTCAATGTTTGTCAGAGTTAAAACCTGCAGGGGTTCTTACACAAAGGGCCCTCTCCAGCAAGCTAGAGAACTTACAGACCTCTGATGTGGCCAAGGACAAAACCATTACTCTCGGTAGTGTTAATGAAATTTGGACGGTCACTGAAAAACCCTCGTCCCTGGAGGATATTGCCCATGTGTTGAAGGATATTGAAACCCTCAAGAATAACAATGACAAGAACTTTCGGGAAATGGTGTCTAGGGTATTGAAAATGGAGACCACCCTAATGACAATTGGAGAACATAGCTACAAAATCCTTAAGGCTTTTTCTCAACACCTGAAGATTTTAGTTGCGAAGCTAGAGCACACTGATCAAGACAGAGCCATTGTGGAGGTTGAGGGAGACAAGGACGCTGGCTCTAAGGAAATTGTTGGACCTGGTAAGAGGACTCATGCTAGCACGAAGAAGAAAGCTCAGAAGCTGAATAAGGTCATTGAAGATCCTAAGAGTGTTGTTGCTGATATGAACAAGCTGGATCTAGAAGCTGCTGAGCTTCTTAAAAACTTCACTTACTTTTTCTGCAGTCTTCAGTCTTGTTGCCGTCTTTTTGCTGGTCTTTGGTCATTTGCTGGCTCTTTGTGCCAACTTAGTTCTCTGTTGACAGTTTTGTCTTAGTTTCATTTCAGTGGACTTTAATGCTCATATCTATGTAATTTTGATGTAATGGGTTTCGGGTCCCTAAAACCTGTTTTTACGTAATAAAAAACAATCTATATTGAAATAAACAGGTCAAGAAACGCTTTATAAAACTTCCAACATTACTAGCTTGTTGCTATTTTAAATTGATGAAGAGTGATGACAAGAGGAAAGGCACCCTCAAGAACTATGTAGATCAAGAGAAAAGAGAAAAATGAAGAAAGAGAAGAATGGGTAATAAATGGATTTGAATGTGTTATACAAGCAAGAACCCCATGACCTTATTACTAAAACACAGTCTAGTGAAAACACTCTTGCTTACCAAATAGCAACAAAATATATTCCCAAGGGCAAAGACAACAAGGGAATAAACTACACCAAGACCATTTGGGCTCGAAAAAGGGTACAAGATTGCAACCCTTCCTTTAGAAAATAAACAAACTGACATGCAAGTTAGGAGAGACTCAACATTAAAGATGGAAGTGTTATAAGTTGGATAAATAGCGAGGAGTTTTGAAGAGAGATGGAAAAGGACAAATGAAAAGAACATGTTGAATAGTGAATCATTTATTGAAGATAAAAGAGAGGGCATTGAAAGAACAATCTAGGACAACATATCGGGTAGTGAGGTAACCAAATTGATCAGTTGGACAATAGGAGCATTATTAAAAGGATGTGAAATATATGAATCTTTCAGTAAGAAGATGTTTAATGATGGTAAAGATGAGGGAAGAACCAAAACGAAGGGTAAGGAAAACATAGAATCAAAATCAAAATAAAGGATAGCATTTTTGTGTCTTACAGTACTGCATTCACAACATGAAGGTGCATATTTGAACATGGCAAGGGAAAATTCACATAGCATAATAAGCCTCAAAGTCAAAAGAAACTTCTAAACCATGTAAAATTAATCATCATCTGCACCTATTGAACCAATCACCAGAGTTGTATGAATCGCGATCAAGGGATTTGGATCGCAGCATATCATCTCCTGCATGGAAAAATGGTATACCCTGCAACAAACAACATATCAGAGATTGAAAATTCCTTCTATATAAGACCAACATGGCTAATTACTTATGAACATCTTAAAATGAAGACCCTTTAGCAAAAGATGATAACAATTGAATAAGATAAATGCATTTAATATTTTTGAAATTTGTAGCCAAAAGAAATGTTGTTTGGGGCATATGTGGAATGCATTGGAAGTTAACAAAAAAATTATGTATTTAAAGAAAGCTAGCTAGAATTGTTTGTATATGACAAAAAATTAGTCATAACATGTAATCTACATTTGGGAAATTATTTCTTCTTTATGAAAAATAATATAAACTTGGGAACGGCTGGGCCCTAAGGTAGTTATTGATTCTAAAGTTCATTGCAAATGTTCATCATGATCACTACTTGCATGAAGGTGAGCTTTTAAACTCTTGCCTTGTGGTAGACACAAGATTTCATTACAATGCCATTCTAACATCAATATGACCACAATACAATTGTCTTAAGAAGCTGCATATGTAGACAAAACCACCAGAGAAAGGAAGACTTATGAAGAGAGCTAACGAGCTATGTAGTAGGATTCACCAACACCTAGTTCTCGTATAGGTCCAATTCAAGTCTTAGTTTGAAGCCAAGTTGGCTTGGGGTTAGCCTAGGGTCTACCTTCAACGCCCTAGGTTCCCTGTAGGTTTTGCATAGGGTACCGAGAGTGCCAAAGGAAAACCCTAGGTGAACCTAGTTTGGACCTATGTGAGCCCATGTAGACCCAGTAGCTGCCACAATCAAAAAAGAGAAACACAAATTACATTCTTTTAACTACAACCATTGGACTTAAATTGTATGTTTAGTAGCCTTGTAAAGGGATAAGTAGATACATGTATAGGGTTATAAGAGATCATATTTTTGACATACTCATTCTCTAAATTAAAAAATGATGAAGATACTTTCATTTTGGCTTTCTTCATGGGAAGCAACAACTAATTTGGAGGAGATTTACATTGCTAGGCGACTCAAAAAAACATAGAACTAATGATAACAATGCCTTATCAAGAAGATTATTATGAATCACATATTCATCTTTTATAACTTCAATAACAATAAGGATTGTGTAGTCCGCAATCTTGCCAAAGTTTTGGAATAAGCATGCTCTTATGGAATAATTATTTGACGATGTAATATTATTTTACTTCTGATTAGTTTTGCGTAGTTTTCGATGATTGGTACTCTTAACCAACTGACTTGCATTATATATATATTCTTTAGATGGAATACATTGCATTTGGAAATAAAAGTTCGTATCTTTCAGCCATGTTCTTGTGAGTACTACTTTATTTTTGGTATAGTTTATGTTAATGTTCTAGTACATTGCTTACTTTGCGTAATCAAGTAGTTCAATCTGGAGTAAACATGTTGGCGCCATTGCCCTATGAAGCCTAGAGATCAAACCGCACAGGAGAATGGTGGTAGGCAATATGACAGTGTAAATGGGCTGACCCTATGAACAACCAAAAGTCTCTAAATGTAATGTCCCCATGTTTGTGTGCATCAGAGTTCGATGGATTAACCTATTTCCTGACCCTCATAGGCTAATGGAGTTGTTCAGAGGGTCCATTTTTGGGCATCACCTAGCTTTTTAGGTGGCTGTAGAGAGTGTTTACCTCACTAGATCTTTCATGTGTTCTGAGGCATTGCTATTCAGAGGTTTTTGGTTCCATTTTGAGGAACTTACTATTTATAGTAAGTCTGTGGATGTTAGAGAGGGACCCTTACTATTTTTAGTAAGGCAGATGGATACGTAGTGGATGCAGTGGTTGACTCCCTGGTTCATACGGCTCACCAAAATAATGAGTAGTTAATGCGATATTATTATTTTAATGGCCTTTAATGATGTTTAATTATTTAAGTTGTATTATAAAGTTATAAATTGACTTTATAATAAAGTGGGGCCAAATGACTTGGTCATGTACATTTAAATGTCACTTATTGAAAGAAGTCCTATTTATTATTAATTCCCTAAGTCAACGTGAGCACACGAAAAGAAAACATATAATGAATTAAATAAAAGGAATGGCAAAGTCAACTCATTATTACAAAAGAAAATATCGATATCATTGAAGAGCCTTGCTAATGGAGATTCATGGTTCGAATTTCTAGGAGATAATATAAAGGGCAAATTGGGAGATATTGAAACATTATGTGAATTGTTGATTTTTGCTTGGGTTGGCTAAAAGTTTTGTAAGTCACTATGACTACAACTTGCAAAACTGTGACTTTAGGCAGCATCTCATGAGATTTCTCTCTCCTCTCAACAATAGGGGAGGCTCCCTTCTGTTATCGGGTAAAACGTATTGTAAGCATATTATGTGGTTAATGTTGTTAGTTAGTCGGCCGAAGGGTAGGTAGTTGGGGTATGGTTGCGTCGGTTGGCGTTGCACCCCTTCAGTCCCCATATATTGTATGTAATACCTTCGAGTAAAGGCATGATGTATTCGGCAATTGATATTACTACAATCCTTGTTGAACATGAGATTAATGGATAAATGGAAGAGCTGGTTGTGTGGCATATATATCTACTTTATTTTGTGCATTAACTTTCGACATTTAAGTAGTTTACCCAGTGAGGCAAACATTTGGCACCGTTGCTGTACAAATCTGAGAGGTGAAGGGGACTGAATGGCGTACAGAGGATAATGGGCCAACCTCTCAACAATGACGGTACCATGAGGGATGACAACGGACCTAGAGAACTTTATGAGGGAGAGCATACCTTGACGTCAGACTTTGTGATTCTGCTACAGGTGGCGATTGAGACTTATGTAAGGAAAGAAGTTGCACAGGCTGAAGTCCCAGAGGGTGCCGTGTGGAACGCTCTCGAAGTAAGTCCGGCGGTAAATAGGCGATGAACCACCTCCCTTGCTTGTTGGCACAAACATCCCTGGCCCAGAGGAACCGACAGGAAGAGATTGAGCTAGAACAACGACGACATCTAATCCTCCATTACTACGAGGAGAATAACCGTCGAGAAGAGGAGCGCGATGTGGGACTCGGCGAAGGCAAAACAATAACTAAATTTTCAGAAGGGAAAGGAGAAAAAAGGAGGGCACCCCCACATTGTTATGATTCTGTCGGATTGTTGACATACATTGTACAAGAGTGATGAACTAATAAAAAGTGCTCTTTTATAATTATCATGATCTGTTACAATTCACACAGGAAGAATTAATGCCCATTTTGTTAAATAAAGATAAATAGAAGAGAAAACATAGAGGAGTGTGAAGCCGCTGAGAGAGCCTTGATTCTCAAGCAACAGGCTCAAAGGAAACGGAGGCTTAGGCGACTGGCAGAAGAGCAACTCGACTGAGGCGAAGCCAATTAGGCTGAAGGTGACCGACATGGAAGGAGTACGGACGATCTAATCGAGGAGACTAGACAACGATTGGATCTTCTTGAGGAGACCCGACATCAGTTGAGGGATGTCTCTCACACCACGCACAAAGGCTAGGGAGACCCAACAGAGGGAGGAAGAGACCAAGGAGGCAGAGGACACCGGGGCTACCAAGAGTGTCGGAGGGACACAGGGGCACGGTGGTCAAATACACCCTGTGGGTTCTAATAGATCTGGAAGGGGACAACAGCCAGCAACAGCAGTGAAGAGACCAACCATGTTGCAGAAATAGAAACTACCGAAGTTCAATGGGGACGAGAAGGAGGATCCAGTCCGCCATTGTCGCACGTGTGAAACCATCTGGTCAGCAAATGGAGTTAATGACTAGGATGAATGGGTACAACAATTTGCGGCCACGTTGCAGGGAGTAGCCATCGACTGGTACTCTGACATAGTCAAAACAAAGCTTAGTACGTGGACTAAACTATGAAAAGAGTTTCAAATAGAATTTCGGTTGTTGCAAGATGACAATGAGATTGTCGCCGAAATCTACAGCACAAAACAAGGGAAAAAGGAGACGGTTCGAGCTTATGGTTGGCGACTCGAGGAACTGCTGGGAAAAATGGATAGCCAGCCGACCGATGGGTTAAAGAAAAGATGGTTCGTCGAGGGGTTAAAGCAATCCCTCCGGAAGAAAATGAAGATAGTGCCACCTACATCGTATGATGACGCCTACAATAGGGCTATGGATTTAGAGAGCGAGACAAAAACCTCCAAAAAGAAGGACAAGGACAGTTTGTCTGAAGATTACAACTCTTTCGAAGGGAGCAACAATGATGAAGAGTCCAACAAGAAAGCGCAAGCCCTCACAAAGGACATGCAAAGAATGATGAAAGAATTCAAAGCTATGAAAGGGGGATCTAGCAATACAGACGAAGGAGAGCTCTGGTGTACAGAGTGCAAGTCCGACGGACATGAAGGGCTCGTGTCCTAAAAAATCTTTTTGTGACATATGCTGGTTGATGGGGCATTCTACAAAGGAATGTCCCTACAACATGAAGACAAGAAGTCAGCAAGTGCTCCTCACTCAGGAACAACCAACTACATCGGGTGGTGTAACTGTAGGCAACTCCCAAACAAACAACAATGCATCATCGGGAGGGTACAAGAATAACCGGTGCAGAGCAAGGAACAACAATGATAATAATAAAAACAACAATAACAATACAAGTAGCCGGATCTAGTACGATTCGAAAGGACGACTGATGATCCAATGCAGAGCTTGTGGCCAGTGGCTTCGCCTGAGACTATCCGAAGGAAGTGGCAACACAACATTTATGCAAATGGTGCGGACTGGGAGACCACGAGGAGGCTAATTGTCCAAAACCAGGCGTGAACCGATTGGACATAGATGAAGTGATGGAGGAAGAAAGAATATTGGTCCTTACCCAAGCACAAACAAAACAAGCTAGGTACCTGAACCCCCACACGGAGAAGCAGAGGCTATGGGAAGCAAGAGAGGAAATCAAAAGGGAGATGCGAGCTTGGAGGGAGGCACACGAGATGCGGAGGAAAACATATTGAAACAAATATTAAACATGGAGGTATCTGTAAGAGTTCAAGACCTCCTTCACACAATGCCTCAACTAAGAATGGCTTGGCTAGGAACTCTCCCAACCAAATGCTAACACCAGCCAACACACAAATGTTCCTGGTGGGTCCGCAATGGACCCCATGTTGCTGGCGGCGAACACTAGCAAACACCTGACTGTTGTTGAGATGAGCATTCTGGGGACCCTCCTGACAGATACCATTGTCGATGGTGGATCAGGGGTAAATGTCCTTCCGAAGGAAACATGGAAGAAGTTTGGAAAACCAACATTGTGGCCTCCTACTTTCAACCTGTTGAGAGCAGACCAATAAAGAATTAAACCCCTTAGGACGTTGATGGTGCAACAAGTCGCCATTGGCACAAAACCCTTCATCCTCAACTTTGTCGTGATCCCACTTAAGAAGAAGGGGTACGATGCGATTCTCGGCAGAGGGTGGCTTGCGACGGCGAGGCTCACACACAATTGGAAAAGGAATACCTTGACAATCGAGAAGAGAGGCTAGAAGTTTCTCATTGACCTCCGGACATAGATGGTGAGCGAGGGGCTTGTGTCCTCTTCAGAGTCCGAGTCTTTTGACGAGAGTGGTCGAATGGACGAAGGGAGGCGTTGCATGGAACCCAACGATGAAGGGGTTTTGGAGCTAGAGGAATGCTCTGCAAACGAGACAAGATCAATGAATGGACTCTTCCATTGGCAGATGGAAGATTATGAAGTATTCCATAGCTATATGCTCCAAGTGGAGGAAGTGGAGCAAAGAACAAAGAAGGAAGTATTCCTGCCGGAGTATGAAGAATATAAAGAGGGGGAAGTCCGGGTGGATGAAACCTTGACACATGAGTTTGATGCAAAGAAACCCATGGAGTATAAAGAACCGTCACTGCAGGTCACCAATTTGGGAGATGAGGCCAACCCATGGAACATACTGGTAGGAGATGACTGGAACCCCGTTTTGAAGGCTGTTGCATTTAAGATTTTTACGGAATACAAAGATGTATTCGCATGGAGTTATAAAGACCTCAAGGGTGTACCACCGAAACTGTGCGTGCACCGTATCCCCTTGGTACCTGGAGTCGTGCTTGTATGGAAAAGACCGTACAGAATGAACAAAAACTACGCAACAAGGGTGAATGATGAGATCAAGCGTATGCTCGAAGCGGGGATATCTTCAAAATGCAAACAAGTCAATGGGTGTCCCCGATAGTAATTTCTCTGAAGAAAGAGGCCAACCAGATCAGAATCTGCGTCGACTTCAGGTGCTTGAATGCGGTGACCATTAAAGATCCGTTCCCTATACCATTCACGGATACCATCTTGGAGGAGGTCATCGGGCATGAAATATACTCGTTCACGGATGGGTTTTTCGGATACAACCAAATATCCATCGCGGAGGAGGATAAGTTGAAGACAACCTTCGTGGGGGAGGATGGAGTGTACGCCTACAACCAGATGCCCTTCGGTCTGTGTAATGCACCCGCAACATTCCAGCGGATTATCCTCCACATCTTTGACAAGATGTCCGTCAGGAATTTTAGGGAATTTGCAACATAAGGGAAGGAAACACTTTTTATGTAATGTCTCCTTTTTTTTGGGACATTAGAAAATTTAAAAGCCAACTTCATAAAATATTAAAAGTGACTTTACTAGAGCTAATGCAAAATGTTAAAAGTCATTTCTACTATTAAAAGAGGATTATAAGGTGACATAAGAGGAAGAAGACGAAAGAGAGAATTGGGAATGTGAAGTCACTAGGTTGTGCTTAAAAGAAGGAAGAGGAGCTCATTTCAGCATGCTTGGTTTATGAATTTATTTCTATTCTCTTGGAGAATTTGGGAAGCCTTGAGCTTTCAATTCTGAAACCTGAGGATGGAAACCTTCAGGCTATCTCGGTGGATTGGATGGAAACCCAGTTCATCTTTTGAGGTGGATTCGTGACAGAGTTCACATCGTGTTTTAGGTTCTTCTCTAGTTTCCAATCTGACTCTGACTTATGTTTTTTTAGATTGGATCGTGTTATTAAACTGTTGAAGATTGAATTGAAATAATATTTCTGAGATTATTTTTATCTGGGCATTTTTTGGTATTTGCTGGTGAATCTGTAATTTATTGCATGAAATTATTTGTTTAAACTTCTGAGATATCTTTGAGAAATGTTTGAGAAAAATATCCATTGGGGATATTACAGTGGTATTAGAGCTAAAAATCCTGCCAGCCTATGACGTTTTCTTCAGAGACAAATTAACAAAAGTATAGTGTCTGAGGAAAATTTTTATTTTATCAAGGACCTTATGCCAGCAAATCAAAGGCTTTGAATGACGGGCATCTGCAAAGGAATTGGAAGTTATTTTATATTAGCAGCGCATTGTTGGTAAAACTATCGTGGGTACCAGATTCATTACTGGGAAAGAATGTTTGCATCCCCGATATTATTTTCGGTCTGAAGTACATTTTCTAGAGAAATATGGCTATTGAAACCTTGAAAAGTTTTATATTTAGGAATATTCGGCTCTGAATATTTTGTGGGACCCATACTCTTTTGTGGCAAGCTCAATAACTATATGGGAGATTAATCTTACCGTAGGGAAATATTTCAAGCCGTGGGTGCTATGAGGAGAACCATTTTATAATATAGTCTGAGAACGAAATATTGGAGTTTGTCGTGGCTTCTTTCTAGCAAGGACTATATAGCAAGGAGTCGACATACATCACTTTCCAGGCACAGTTTAGTTTGCAATTCATGGGCAAGTATAATCGCACAACAGGTGCAGGGGAAATCTCGCCAGTGTTTCACAGTGAAGATTGTGCCTTATTCATTTTTTGAATCGAGGAAACAGAACGAAGAGTGGTCTGAGCGGAGATGAGTCATGTCAGTTTTGGAAGAAGGAAGAGACGGTTCACATCCTCCTGCAGTTAAACAAACACATCTGACTATGAATTTGAAAATGTCTCTGCAAAACTATATATTATTATAGTTTCCAAGATTAAAAGAATAATACTACTGGCAGTGGCTTCTTAAAATTTCTGTCCAAATATTAGATTGAGAATATGCCGTAAATGTAAAACTCATAATACCGAGGTTGTGATTATCAAAATTGGCGAGCGAAAATTGAGGGAATGATTTAATGAAGTTAGACCGACTCAAATTAGAGTTTATTCAAGGTCGATGCAGGAAGGGATGATTAATAACTACCATAGTGCCAAGTGCTAGAGTGCTAGGTGTAAACCTATTATGTACTAGTGTGCCAATTACTAGTTGGCATATGGATACCATGTTGGCCACATCATCACAGCAAGGCGAAGCAAGGATGGATGATTGGTTGAGGAAGTTACAAGCAACACCTCACAAACCTCCATCACCATCACCCAATCTCTTAGGGAGCATAGAGTACGTTGAAGGAGAAGTGGGAGCGTTAGGAGAGAAAGAAGTATTCCCGAAGGGAGGCGTATGTGCCTGGAGGAGTTGGAGTTGGAAGATATTGTGGTGCATAGTAAACAACCCAATGAGCATGAGATTGTTGTTTTCACATAGACAGATACGGCCATGGCCAAGGCCAAAGCTACAGTGCCAGGAAGAGGATCAGATGGGTCCCTGGGAGAGGAGAATTGAGGTATACACATCAAAGTTTCAAAACCTGATCTAGATGATTCCTTGGGTTATGTGCAACAATATTTGGTTGAGCTAGTATATATTGCTATGGTCAACAGGGAGATAGGAAAACTCTCTAGATAGATAGATATTGGCACGTCGCCATTGGTGGTCACTGAGGTGGAGAAGGTCTTGACATTTATTCAGGATGGTTGCCAGAAGGAGTTCACATGGTGCTTTGTATCAGAAGGGTAGCTGACTACTGAGATTCCTAAAATGCAGGACACGTGGCACCAACATGCCCCACAGTAACGAGTAAACATGGCATGGTGCTTTCTGCACTACATAGTATGGAGATGTGTTTTAGGGATGCATTTTATGAGAAGAAGAAAGTAGCCACTTCTTTGGAGAATGCCGAGATTGAGAAGGGATTTGCACTACACTAGGCAGAAGCGGCTCGACATGAGCTATTTGCCTTTGTACACACCTCTCAAGAGTAGCTTGCACAGTAGACTAGCCTAACCACTTCGGAGAGGAATTCCTGCCCAACTCTCGAGGCCACCATAGAAGCCAAGGAGGATCAGGTGGAACAACAAAAGGTTGACTTGGAAAAAACTAGGAAGGACTTGATGGAAGTCGTGCAGATGTTGAAGAGGTCTCGTGAACAAGAATTGGTAGCACAAAGAGATTTGAGGATCTACATTGAGAAGGTGCAGCGTCTCCAACAAAGGCTCTCCACTCTGGGGCCACATCTTTTCTAGTGTCCTATTTTTATCTAGGGACATGTCCTCACCCTTCTTCCTAGTGATGTTTGTTATGTACATAGTCCCCATTTTGTTTTCCATGGTTTAGAAGACTTCTTTCTTGGGGAGCTAATGTAGTCGACAGTCTTACCGAGTTTTGGAAATAAACATGTTAGTTAAAGAATAATTAGTTGCCAATGTAATGTCATTTACTTCCGATTAGTTTTGGGTAGTTGATGATGGTTGGTACTCTTAACCAACCACCTGACACTATATATGTACTTAATTTCTTTTGGAAGATAGCATTGTCTGGATTGTAAACATTACATTTGGAAATAAAGATAATATCTTTCTGCCATGTGTTTGTGAACTTTCTATTTGGTATTGTTGTATGGTATGTTTTGGTACATTCTTTACTGTGTGTAAAAAAGCCAATTCCCTTTGAGAGAAAAATTTCTTCACTGTCTAGATTTAAATAAAAAAAATATTTCTAAATTACCAAAATAAATATGCAAATTTATATATATTTAAAAATACATTCATTCAAACTAATGGCATAAATCAAATACTAACATTCATAAATCCATTGCTGACTTGGACCAATCACTAACTTCCTTGCACTTTAAACCCTTCATGATACTTGTACAACACCCAATATAAAGGTATGGCTCCCTTTAATGATGGGCAACACATTTGGAGCTATGATTCCCCTACTGAAAGATGGAACGAACTTAGTAAACTCTTTTACTTTGTGTTTGGACATATATAAGGCTTAAAGCCTTTCAATATGCTTTGACCCCTCCTTTGAATTGTCAACCATCAAAGTGTGCAACCCCCTTTTGGGACCATAACATGGTACAATTGGGTGTAACTCAGCTTGATATTAAAAAAATGATTTTTAATTAACTTATTTCACTACCATACAACACTATAATTTTAGTTCTTTCCCCACTCGCATACATAGCACTTACAAATTTATTATTTGTTGGAAAATCCCAATAAATCTGCATCGGCAACTTCTAGAACCTACAAAATCGGCAATTCAGCTCAATATCTTCATTTCTCCATTTCAATGAATAGTGAATCGTATCCAAATCCACCTCCAGTTTGACTAGGAGGAAATCATTTCTTCTAGGCCAAATATCCATAGGGTTTTCAACTTAGGGTTTGAGTTGAAGAAAGAATGTCCAAACTTCACAATGAAGAAAAATGAAATGGCCGAAGATACTATTTTCCCTTTTACAAATCCTCTTATATCCCACCTACAAGCTTTCAAAACCTTCTATTTTTAAATTTCATAAAGGACCGTTTTAATTTTTAAATCACTTTTGCTCCTTAAAATGTCCCTTTAACACCCCTAGTCATCTTTTAAATAAAATAATTTATTGAACTAAAATTTTCTGAAAAATAATGATGTAAGACAACTTAAATTTAATTAATTAAAGTATCCCCTCTCCAATCCCCTCAAATTAGCTCATGGGAATTAAATAGGCTAAGGGGACATTTCTAAACACCTAGGTTGAACAAGGGGACATACAAAACTCCCTCCCTGAAATTGCTGATTTGGGTGCTGAAGAATCTACTCCCATTCCCAACTAACAGTTTCTAGAGGAAAGTTCTTCCAACAAACTAGATAATCTGAAATTTCCATTACCATGAAACTAGTTTTTTTCTGCTCGGATTTTCTAGGATAAAAATCAGTATGTTGTGAGTAATTATTTGTTTCTATTTTGAAACAATAATTCCTTCTCTAAAGTGCATAAGTCTTTTCATTTGCAAAGCAATTAAGGAACCTATTTGATCATGTGTGATGGCCCTCAATTAAAATTGTACTTCTAACTGAAGAATTGAAATATTAACACTAATTAATGAATTAATAACAATTTATATAGATATTTAAATTTAATAGTGGATAAATATCAACCATGATTAATATATTTATAATACTATATTATATTATTAAAAAATTAATATATTAAATTATTAAACAATTAATATACTAAATTACTAAACAATTAATATATTAATGCACTGATATATTATTATTAATTATATATAAATAATAATAATAGTACTAATAAATATATTTAAATACTAATATATATTAATATTAATAAACTATATTATTATTTAATAATGATAATAATATTAATATTAATATTAATATTAACATATTATATTATTAATTAATAATAATAATATTAATATATATAACATTATATACATATTAATTAATAATAATATTAATTCGCTTTTAATTAAAGCGATTTGGTCACGGTCCCTTAGGACTGCGACTGCAAATCGCAGCCTTTAAGGTTGCGGCTGCAGTCACAGCCTAAGGGCGCAACCCTCTGTCAACACCCGTGGGGAGGGAGGTGGCAGCCCTCACCCACAGGGTAAAAACATTCCGCCCCCCTCCGCCCCCCCCCCCCCCCG
>MU224409.1:587031-600860 GCA_018584345.1 Thuja plicata | reverse complement strand
TAATAAATGTAACAAGTGAATGTAAATCATCAAAGACTGTAAGATAGTTTTAATTGGGTAACATAACATGCAAATTTCTGCTTTGATGCCTACTTTGCTGTATGATTAGATTTTGGATAACAATAATAATAAAGTATTATTATTATTATAATATCGCCTTATTATTAATTAATAACATATTGTTATTAATTAATAAAATTAATTATCAAATATAATTCTGATGATAATTCCTGCAACACCTGCCATACTGACTGACCAACATGCTCATCACTGCACTGCCAAAAATAGACTTACTATAAATAGTAAGTCCCCAGCCCAAGAAACTGCACAACTGAAAATCGTCTGGAGAATTGACCACTGCTGATACTACCCTGTCAGAAATAGAAACTGACCAACTGACTTACTAAAAATAGTAAGTCCAGACTTACTAAAATAGCAAGTCTGCCAACTGGGACCCTCAAAACCCTGCATCATCTCACGAGGGTCGTGATGATGAGTTGACCAAGTCACTGCCACATTCTGCTAAATATAGGGTCATCACAAACATTCTTTATGAATGTCAAGAAAATGCAAAGATAATGAGCTACTATTGATAAGCATACAAAAATCAGTAATTTATTCATATCTTCTAATGGTGTCATCATGGGAGCTTGACTCACAAGGTTTGCCAAATTTAATACTTGAAATTTTGAATTGGGAAAAATTTTAAATAATATCATTCATATTTGCTCCGAAAAATGTACAAAAAAGGGTCTAGGTCTTTTTAGTCAAAATAAAGATTTATGTTGACTTGTGGGACGTGGGAAGTGATTGTCAAAGTTGTCAAATGAGTAATTGAAAAAGTGCTAGGATTGTTGTTGACTGTGGAAACACCTCTAGGCAAGTTCAGCTCTGTGCTTCGTGCAGGTAGCGGTGGCTATGAGTGCTAGGCAACTGTTAGCCTATTTATTAGGTTCTCGTAGGCTAATGTGATTGGGCTAAGGAAATTTTTGGGACTTGGAGACACTGCAATTCCGCATATCCCGAATTTACAGGTGTTGGCTTGAGCTTAGTTCAGTAAAATATGCATTATGACACTTTCTAGGACAATTTGGACAATTAGTCCATTTTTACTATTTTTGGTAAATATCATTCAGGGCATCCACTGAGTGAGTTAGTAGTGCTTTCAGTTGGGGATAGTTGGTGATTGCATTTATTTGATATTATATTATTCGGTGATCTGAGAATTTTTTTAAATAGAGTTATTTTTATAAGTTAAATTAAATTTTTAACATACCATTATTGTAAATATATTTAAGTGACTTTATAAAGTGGCTTTAAGGTGACACTTCAAAATAAGGTGAATTTAAGTTGTGTTTTTAAAGGGCATGCCTAAATGGGAAAGATAAGAGATTTAATTTAAGTAAAATATTTATTTATTCCCCAAGGCTGGGCGTGAGAAAGAGAGTGAGAGTGAGAGGGATAAATAAATAGACTTGTGGAGCTCAATTTCGGCATTCATGCTTTGGTAATTTGATGAGAGGATATTGTTAGTCACATAGAGTTCTTACGAGGGCTTTGTGAGGACAGAAAGCTTCATAGAGGACATGCATTGTGAAAGTGAGATCTTTCTTGGTTGATTTGCAGGTGGTTCTACAGAGGAACTATGCAAGGGCTTACTTGTTTGAGGATTCACATTAACAGTGCCAAAATTGTAAGGAAATGGCGAACAAATTTATCCAAGACTAACAGGCAGATTTGTGGGTTTATTTACTCGCATTGAAGCGTCCAGGAGTGCTGATCACAGGAGTATTTGTTGTTGAAAAGGTGCAGATTTGAAGAAGATTGGAGTCATTTTCAGACCCTAGCTTGCTGGTCCAGAGTTTCTTTCAGACTTGTGATGCATTGCAGCTTCAAAGTATGTTTGTATTATTATTTAGAAGCTATTTGGCCATCTGTGTATCGTTAGTTTCACTCTTATTATGCTGTCCAAACTCTATAATAAAATCTGAAAGTTATTTGCAGTTGTGGGAATTTCAATTTTATGCATTTGGGTGTTCATTCTCTTTAAACATTTTTGCAAAAACTATCTATTGTTGAATTGTTGCAGTATCTTCAATAAACTGCATTCAGCATTCAGAACAAACACAAAAAGAAAACTGCATATTACACTTCAAAAAATTTATCATCCATTATAACTTGAGAGATTTCTGACGATATATTTTTTTTCTCATCAAGCTCTATATCTCAATTTAACAAAGTGCAGATAGTAAAGTAACTTGCAGCAATTTAACAACTTAAAAAACTGACAAACTCATAAACATATGAAGCTAAAAATTCTAGACTTTATTTCTAATATGAAAATATAGTTTTCCCCAAAAGTAAGAGCAACCCAGATAATTCATTAAATAGCATTACATATCTAATTCAAACATGCCCAGAAAAAGCAGCATCGAAATACCTTGTTGAAAACTCCTGAAATGATAAAGGAGATTATAACAATATAGTTTACACTCTACGCGCCCCCCAAAAAATGAAGACACCAAAACCCTAGCCGACCAACTCTAGCAAGCTCATGTCCCTCCTTGTGGCCACCAAAAGAAATGAATGAACAAAAAATCCTTCCTCTTATTCTTCTTCAATCACTCTAACAGACTAATATGCAATAAGCCTCTGTGAAAACTGAAATAAACTCCACAAGTATGCCCAATTGTGACCTCTACAATGAAATCACCATGATATTATCTAGATTGTGTCTTTTAACAACACAGAGAATGTTGCCTATAAGGTGTTTCGTCCTCACAAACCTTGAACTGAACCACGTCCAGCTACAGAAACACATAGGGTTTCCCTAGAGAGAAGAAATACCAAAAATAATCAGCTCAACATGCCCAAATGAGAGCCCCAATCCTCTTTTTATAGCTTTTTAGTTGCTTTTCCGAAAAACACTTTTTTCCCTTATATTTTAGAGAAAGCTTTTTTCCTTTTTCATTGCTTTTTTCAAAAAAACACTTTTTTCTGCTTTTTTTTTTGGAAATCCTTTTGCTTTTATTTAATAACAACCACTTCCCTTTTTTTTCTCCCAAAGTAGCATTAAATAATAAAGGCCCATCCATTAAAATAAATCACCTTTAATTTAATATGTGGCCCTTTAACTCCAAAAAGTGATATAATTTACTTTTAAAACATTTTCGTCTCTTAAAGTCACTTTTAAGCATCCCATCATTTAAAACTGTTGGAGTAGAATTCCATTGCCAAGAACACAACTTGCGGATTAACCTTCACAGAGAGTCATATATTTCACCAAGAAGATGAAAAACAATGTACAAACCTTGCTTATATGGGCACGGATGGTGAGCTAGTAATAACTGAAAATGAAGCTACCAAAACTAAATATTAAAAAATAAATTGCTTGAGTAAGCTCAAGCATGGGTAAATGAATAACTCCTTTACTCAAACAACCTCTTTAAGCAACTTAGGCAGAAGATTATTATGCAAAATGAGCAAGATGCAAGATGGTTCTCGACAACTAGGCCATGTTAGATACCCATGTACAATGCAAATGCAATGAAAATAGAAATCTCTCATAAAGTGGAAAAAAGGAGAAAACCGCATGGGAAGAAACTCCTCTCCAAAAGAGAAATAAAAAAGATGCATGGATGGAGGACTCAATCACACCCCGCAAGGACCCATAAGAGGAAGAAAGGATGCAACATAGCCCCCCCCATAATGAAGAAGCTCCAATGTCGATGAAGAATGCCTACAAACAAAAGATGATCCAACACATACAAGAAACACTCCATGTCCAATTGAAGGAATGAGGAAGGAAGTCTCCAAATAGGAACCTCTAAAAACTGATTAGGAGTGTCCAAGCACAAGTAAGCCTCCACATACAAATGATTAAACTGAACCAATGAATGTAACAAAGCAATTGAATGAGGAAACTCATCAATATCAATTTCCAAATATGTATCAACAATAGTGTTGTCACCAAAGCATAGAGAAAACCCCTCAAATATGTCACTCAACAAACAAATTTGAAATACCAGCCAGATACTCATCCCACATAGCAAGATTTGGATTACGAGGATCAACTTGCTAAATAGAAGGAATCTCCAAAACTAAAGAAGCAGGTGGTGGAAGAAGCTCATCAATAGTCTCGAAAACACCAAGGTTCAAATGACCAAGCTTCTCACAAATATGATTTACCCTTGTCGGAAGGATGTGCACTTCATCCAAAGGAACACCAACATCAAGACCAAAGTGAGACAAAGAATACCGTCTAGATGCATGATCAACCACACATGCAGCAATGATCTCTCTATTCTCTACATCTCTAATGAATACATGATCGGGAGTGAACTCCACTATCTTAACTTGTGCACTATGAGTAATTTGATAGACTGAAAGGAGATTAGTGGTCAAGAAGGGTACACAAAGAATATCATTGAATGATACCTCACCCATATCAATAGAACCTTTCCCAAAAACCTTCATGTATGTATTGTTACCCATCAAAATGTTAGGTGAACTACAATACTCAAAAGTAGAAAACATATTTATAGAAGATGCCATATGGTGGGATGCACCTGAATCAAGAAGTCATCTACCATTCTCAAAAGTAGTGGAAGCCAAGAGTGCATTGACTTTCCCAAAATATGTATTTCCTAACTATGTGGATGAAGATGAAGAAGCGGTCAATTGTGATACTAATGAAGATGGAGACACTGATGAGTGCAGCGGGATATTGTTCTTATGAAGGTGAGAAAGATCATCAATCTTCTTAACACTTATGCTCATCGTTTCCTTGTCTTTTGCAATGAGTAAATTTGATCTTCTTTTGTGACGGTTCCTCTTTAGAAGAGGTCTTGGAGTCAGAAGTAGGTTGTGAAAGATGATCCTTAGCTCTCTCGGTAGACTTAGAATCCTTATGTCATTTCTTGTCCTTGCCACTTGAAGCCTTTGAATGTGGGTCCTTTGCAAGAAGTGCTTGAGACCCTGAAGGCGTCAATGTGCCCATTTGTGCCAACTTTGCTTGTTCCCTTGTGAGTTTTGCTACAAAACCATCAAGAGAAGGCATTTTGTGAGCACTACCTAGAGCATCCATAGTAGCATAAAATGCAAAAAAAAATACCAAGTAATCAAGACTAAGCTTAGACAGAAGAGAATCGATAGTATCAACTGCGTATCAACTTTTGTAACCCCACATTCAGACAATTGCTTGCGAATAGAATTGAGCTTGGTGAAGAAGTTCTAGGATACAATCAAGATGTCTTGGATCAAAACTCATTAGTTCATTCTCCAAATGAAATTTGCTCATCTTATCTGCCCTACCAAAGAGATTCTCCGAGCTGGTCCAAATCTCATTGGGATGTGTACAAGATGCAACATGATATCGAAGATCAGTAGAAATGGACAAGTGAAGAGTACCAAGAGCTTCATCTCGTCTATCTAAACATAATCTCTTTTCTACAACACCTATTGTGGGTCCAGGACCTCGGCCATATGTGATTCTATGCACTTCAATGTTAGCAACAGTAACTCCATTTGTGACTTCCACTCATATTAATTATATGGAGTTAGAAGTACAACTTTGGACCAATCCATGATTAAACAAGAGAATGAAGCAAAAAAATTCACAATATAGCCAATCAACTCCTTATGTGTACAAAAACTAACATGCAACTTCAACTAAAGAAATGGAGAACAAAATAGCAAAATATCGGGAAAATACCTCAACGACCATGAAGTTGGCAAAAATAGCTTTCTAACGGTATAATGGAGTGCCAAAAATATACTCCAAATGCAAAATTGTGTTAGTTTGAAAAAAAAAAGGCCTATACAAGGTACTTTGCAACAAAATGAGACACCAAGGCTCAATCCAAGTTGCCTAAGTGACCATACTGGATTTGGAGGTAGAAAATTAGGCATGAAAAAAAGATGGTTAAGTGGGCACTCGCTCGCGCCAACCACCAAATGACTATGCATTATGACAAGCTAATTTACACACCAACCACCAAATAACTATGCATTATGATGAGATTATTTAAATACCATTCACAAGCCTCAATCCACAATCCACTTGTGATTCACAACTCGCTTTTAAAATAGCATAGACTTCACAATATAAGGTTCCAAAACTACTGCTACACTACCAATGTGGGGCAAAATGTTCCCAAATAGACTATCGCACCTCCAATCATGGGCCCACACTCAGAAAACTCTAACAAAATATTTGTTTCAAACTTTGAAAAGCTAAAGTCCACTTATTTTGCTTCATCCAATGAGAAGAGAATGTGCAATAAGAACCCATGTGTTTTGAAAATGATGATGGGAAGACACAAGCTGTAGAAATAGTGAAGGCCAATCCAAAAAAAAGTGAAGCCTGCTTCACAGACGATCTTGACCACCGATTTGAGAATGAAGAGCCACCATGGACCAAGAAAACGATGCACTACACCATGTATGATCACCAACTAACAGTATGGAGTGCTGCAAATTTGCAATGAAGAAACGCTGACTGCGAACACAAAATGGTGGCAAAAATTGCACTGGCTAAAAATGCCTCCAACAAACTTGAAGGACGTTGTTACCAGATGAAGGAGTCATTGCAAAGGAACTCCATGTGCTAGGAAGTGGAATTTGTTTTCCAAAAACAAGTATGTCAATTTGTCAAGGTTAAAAACCATGTAGCCTCCACAATCAG
Organism: Thuja plicata; assembly: GCA_018584345.1. Classification (NCBI taxonomy): domain Eukaryota; kingdom Viridiplantae; phylum Streptophyta; class Pinopsida; order Cupressales; family Cupressaceae; genus Thuja; species Thuja plicata. The sequence continues at coordinate 594,175 of MU224409.1, read as the reverse complement.
TCTGACTAGGAAACAATAAATAAAGTCCCCAATCACAATGCACGCAAGGCAATGTACTCGCTTGGATAGTCGATCAACAAATAAAATAGCAATGGAAAATATAAAGGGTGATAAGAAGACACAACCAACATATAAAGCCCACTAGTAAACAATGAAGAAACCGAACGATTTTGGCCAAAGGCACAGAAACAAGGAAATTTTAAGGATATGAAAATATGCAAGTTAATGAAAATCTCTCAAGAATGGAAGGAGTGGCAGGAAGACTGCTCTGATACCATGTTGGAGTAAAACTCCATTGCCAGGAACACAACCTATGGATTAATCTTCACAAAGAGTCAGATCTTTCACCAAGAAGATGAAAAATAATTTGAGATGCAAAATAATGTACAAACCTTACTTATAAGAGCAAGGATGGTGAGCTAGTAATAACCGACAATGAAACTACTAAAGCTAAATATTAATAAATAAAATACCTAAGTAAGCTTAAGTATGAGTAAACGAATATCTTGTTTACTCCAACAAAAGGTTTTCATCCTCTTTCCAACGAGCTATAACACTGAGGTGCCCGATAAATATATTTAATTATAATGGCAGCCTTAGTGAAAGTAATTAAATAAAGCTCAATAATACACCCAATTAGCGACAATGCTCTAAATGATTTGAAATTGAAATTCGACTGTGAAGGAGTGATCTTGATGATGATAGATGATGAATGGACCTGATTGGGTGGCTTACTAAAAATAGACACTCCCTCCAAGAATCTTGAAGCCCGAACCGAACGCTAGAAATAACATCTAAAAGAGTCATATGACTCCTCTAAACCCTTCAAGCTCATTGGCAACATCAAATTACCCCTTTGAACAAGTTGACACAAACCTAGTAAGTCAGTGACAACTGTACTACTAGAGAACATGAAAATGGGGATATTACATATAGTGTTTGTCTTTACTTGCTTCTGAAAAACTCTTTGGCTCAACTTGGAAGAGCAAACACAAATTTGCATGCTCTATTGCATTAGCAAGTCTTCTTGTTTTAATTTCTTTACTTTTATCTCCAATAATGAAATTTTCAGGATGGTTCTTTTGAACAAACTTGGATGGTGTCTTGGGTGGTACCTTGGATGAAGCTATTGTATTGTCATGTTCCTCTTCTTCAATTGCAAATCAAGCCTTTGTGTCTTCTTCTTTGTAGTTGTGTGCTATCTCCTTCTAATGCTTCTCTTTGTCAACCCTCACATTGGCACTTTCAACAATTTTGTGTTCTATCACCTATAAGCTTTGTTTCGTGTGGAATATCCAACAAAAATACATTCATCACTTCTAGAATCAAATTTACCTAAATACTCCTTGTCCCTCCTTATATAGCATTTGCTTCCAAAAACCTTTAACTAATTCACTAGTGTAGCTCTCCCCTTCCAAAGTTCATATGGAATTTTGCAATTGTTTACCCTAATTTAAAGCTCAATTACAGACGTATACAGTTGTATGAATTGATTCTTTCCATAAAGTGTCAGCTATGTTGGGTTCATTAAGCATGGCTCTTGCCATACCTTAGATGGTTCTATTCTTTCTCTCCACTACTCCATTTTGTTTTGGAGCTCATGCAACTAAATATTGTCTTCTTATCCCATGCCTTTCATAACATTCTTCAAATTTATTTGATGTAAATTATCCTCCTCTATCAGATAAGAGGCACTTGATCCTCAACCTTATTTCATTCTCTATTTAGGCTTTGAATGGCTTAAACTTTTTTAACACTTTAGATTTTTCTTCAATTAATGCTATCCATGTCATCAATTAAAAACATAAAACAATACTCACTTTGTAAGCTTTTCATTCTCATGGGCCCACACAAATCAATGTGCAAAAGTTCCAAAGGTTTTGATGTAGAATACTCCTTTGATTTGAAGCTTTTCCTTGTCTGTTTCCCATATTGACATTGTTTGCAAATGATATTTGATGGCATTGCTAATTTTGACATGTCTCTTACAGCTTGTTTTTTGCCAATCTTCACTATATTACCAAAATTTAGGTGTCCCAAACTTTTGTGCCATTGCCAACTCTTATCTTCTTGCCCCATGTAGCAATTTTCATTTCTGACCTTGTGTAGAATGTAGAGATTTCCAGCTATTATGTCGGCATCAATTATTAATCTCCCATCTTTCAATATTTTGCATCCTCCAGAATGAAATGGAAAGGTGTGGCCTTCATCACATGTTTGACTCACACTTATTAGATTATGCTTCAGGCCTTTACATATAAAGCATCTTTACTTTTGGTTTTTCATTCTCTAGACTGTGCACCTTTGCCTTTTATATTTGTTGTAGCATTGTCCCCGAACTTTACCATTCTTCCATCCACCTTCTTCAAAGGGAAAAATTTTCTCTTGTCACTAGTCATGTGAGTTGAGCATCTGTTGTCAACATACCATTGGTTTCTCTCATCTTGAGCATGCAAACAACCTATACAACAATGGATCTCTCCTTAGTCTCTTGCTCTTTTCTCTTTCGAACTTTATTCGGTTAATTATTTTCCTTGTCACAAGCATCCTTTTTCTTTGCTTGTCTTGGAGGTTTAGTAAAAATACTTCTACAAAACTTGGCTATGTGCCTGAAATTGTTACACTTATATGACGTTATAATCCATTAGAAGACAAAATGAGTTGAAGTTCCTTTTTGAAAATCCTTAATCATTCCTAGTATGCACTCTATATTTTACTACTTTATGACCATCGATTGCATGAAAAACAATATCCATGAAAAGAATAGTTGAACTCGATAGCGCATGTCTTTCATTTAGGGAATATCCATTTGAGATTGTCCTTGGTGTTTCTTTGAGAGTGCAAGGCTTTATGTTCTTTATTTGCTTCCTTTTGGTTCACTTCTTTGTCCACCTCCTTGTTTACATCCTTGGTGGAACTTTTGAGAGCCCTGCATAATTCTTACTATCCCAACTGCTTTGTGGTATGCAAACTTTCACCATTAAAACCAAGACCACTTTTGACAAAGGGTAATATTTGTGAATCAATAAGGTCTTCTAATATTTCCAAACTATTGTTAAACTTCATGTTTTTGCTCAAGTGCTCTTTGGTCTTTTATAGCTCCTTCCTTAGGGAAACGAGCTCTGATTCAAAATTCTTACATTTTATGATTTTTTCCTTTACCTACTCTTTGAATACATCCTCAATGTAATTGTCTTCTTCAGCTTGAGTCTTTAAGTCCATGTAAGAACCCCTACATGTTCTAACTCCCAACTTGTATTTTCACTCAACAGATTTACTCAAATAGTTGGCATACATGCAATGCTCTGATAACAATGTAAGAACCCTTGTTGGTTCTAACTCTAGAAACTCAATTTTGACACTTTGGCATTTTGTCAAACAATTGATATGCAATGTCTTAATTCTGATTTTTCTTAAGTGTGTATGTTGGTTTTGTTTTTAATTGAATGGTTTTGCAATCGCTTAACATATAACACTGCATGAAATGAACTAGTTGCTTTGTCATTAATCTCTAACACCTTTTCTTCATTAATCCACCATGAAACTATTCATTAATGCAATTACAAAGCATAGAATAACATTATTTAGATATTCTAGAAATTAACTACAACAAATAGGAACCTGGAATAAGCTTGAGGACTGGTATTCCCAGAAAAGTTCCACTTGTAGATTCCCTTGTAGTTGAGCAGATACAAACCCTTTGAGAATTCTGAATTTTCCTTCCACACATGCCCTAGCAACACTAACAAAACTCTCCCTGTTGTCACGTGGCTTGCCTGATATAACAACAGCCCTTTGTGAGGGATTACGCAAGGTATGCTGGCTACTAAATCTGAAATATGGGCCGTGCTCAACACCTAGAGCAATCTGCATATAATTTCGTACCCCAAATCACTATAAACTCCTTTCAATCTCAGAATTCTACCCTTATCAATCTGCAATTGCAAGCCTTTGATTTCTCTCCACAAACGGATAGTAAACCCACTATTTTAAGCACAATAAGAATCTTTGAATAAGACTCTCTCAGTAAACCAAATTCGCCAGGTATCTCACTGGTTCAAATGGAAGCACAAAAGAAAACTACATTCTCCAATGGCGGCTGCAAGTAGAAACCCTCGTTCTCCAAGCAAGAGCAAAAATCAACCAAAGTTCAATAATAATCATAAAACATAATCAAACTGAGCTCTTAATTCTCTTTTATTCTTTTCTTGTGGGAGCTCAAATTCTTTCCTGGCCAATGTGGGATAAAAGATATATTCCCATTTTTTAATTCTTTTCACTTAAAACTCTATAGTTGGTGCACAAATAATTCTTTTAAAACTAATTTTTCACTTGGCCCCATCTATGATAAATTGACCATTTACTTAAGTCACTTAAGTTATAATATAATATTATATTAGAACTTTACCATATAAGCTCAAAACTATTGATATCTATTTTCACCAAATAAATATTACTATATTATTACTCATCATTTCTGCACGCCATTTGAACTGGAAGCTGACGTGATCAAGTCGCATACGACCATATCCCATTTCTAAAAATAGCAGGGGTCCCTCTCTACCCCCCATAAAACTTACTATAAATAGCAATTTCTGCATACAGAGTCCTATAGACCTCGAACGAAAGCCAAACCTGCAAAACCCTGATCACTAAAGAAGATGCATCCCTCAAAGGACCCTCTAACCAACCTCATTAGCCTACGAGGGACAGAATAATAGGCTAATCCCTCAAACTCTGATGCTCATGAAAATGGGAACATTATAGTCTGCCCTCCCTGAAATTGCTTGTCCTCAAGCAATCTCCACTATTGAGAAACTTCACTGAACCAAAAATAACAAAGGAAGACTGAGAACTATCCCACACTGAGACACAACTGCAGCACCAGTATAACCACAACTGCATAGAGGTGATCAACAATCCATCTGTCCAAACTCTGCGCACTGAAGTAGTTCATCTGAAAAAGACCTTGTACATGCGGATTAAAAGTAACACTGTCAATAACCCATACCATGTACACACTGCAATACTCTCCAGTGAACGCAGACTGAAATCCCGATGCACACGTAGGATCCAACAACACACTGAAGAGTGTCCAACCAAATATACATGGATCCCAAATCCAGAATAGAAGTCTGCCAAGAAGAATACTCCCAAACTTTTGCGGCTCAATACTGATCCCAACTTCACCATACCAGAAGTGGTGAAGCAAACCTATGGGACCATCCTACTTGAAGTACTAACCTTGCCACCACTTGGATCCCAGTATAAACGAAACACACATCCATCCACTGTAAGGAAGTAAGAATGTCCAGAATCACCTGCTACACCAAATCTCCCCTGATACTCTACCAGTCCCCCATGGGTATGAAATCCAACTGTACTATAAAGATAAGAATTACCAAGGGTGTTTGTATCACAACCACGATAACCATCCTCTACTAAATTGTCATGGATGTGCTAACTCTGCAAGTAATCTCTCAGCAACTTGCAGCTACTAACTCCATCAACTGAAGCTAGCCTATACCCATCCCATAAAGGATTGTATGATTCCGGAACCAATCCACATCGACACATAATCAAGTCCTCTACTTGTTGATCAAAGGAAAAATAATGAGCAACCCTCACTGTATAGTTACGGTAAAAGGCTCCAATCTCTGTCAAAGGCTCATCACAGACAATTCTAGAATCAAAAGATGGCTCCAAACTCTGGCCCTGAATCGCTAATTGGGTAGATGCCCTACCAAATCTCTCTGCATACCCAATAGCGTACTCTCAGTCATGAAACAAGTGAAGGTATTCTAATTTAAATGCCTTCAAAGCACTCTAGATGAACTTCAAATCGCAAATATGAGTACCAACCTCGACCCCATATTGTCTCTCCTCAAACCCTGCTCTCCAAAGAAGGTACTCAACATACTTATGTGTGCAGTCGAAGCGAGATAAGGTTGAATCGACCTTCTCTCTAGAAACCTCAACTAATCCCGCCATCTCTGTGGCTCAACAATCTGTCGAACAGAATCAACTGCATGGGATGAAATAACAGGATTGTTTCCAGAGGAAGGAAACAACCGAACATGAGAGTCAATCTCCCAACCAGATTATACGCTGCATATATCTCGTGAAGAAGATGGAGTAGTGTCATGAACAGTCACACAACTCACTGACGAATCCACCTCTACATTACAAGAACTCTCAATGACCTGCCCTGCATCATCTGTCAATGTGCTAACTACTGGAGAACCTGACACAACCAAAGGCTCTCGACAACTCTCTACCAAGGTACTCATCCCAACTGTGCCCACAACACCTAAATATGTGATGGATGTAGCCACATTCTCACTACAACCCGTGGGTGTCAACTCAACACTAACAACCTCTGTAGAAAACTGAACTGAATTTGTAGCTGGTGAAGACTGCACTCGGCTCAACTCCACGGTAACCTTATCCAACCGTGACTGTGACTCCTGAAGAGCCAGCTTGGTGCTCTCCCATACTTCTTTAGTTACCTCAAGCTCATGAGTGAGCTCATCAACCTCCTCTTCCTTCCCCTTCGGTGCATCATAACAAGTGCAACCTCACTCAAGAAGGTAGCCTCTAGCAGCTAATAACTGTTAAGAAATGTAGATCTGAAGATAATGTATAAACTAATATGTAGTAGAATGCAATTGCCTTGGTGATTGATTGATTCTACAAAAATATATTTGTATTTATATATAGAATCTCTAATGAATAGTTGTGACTATTCATTATAGAGAGATGTGGCTGTTGATACTAAATGAAGTGACTGTTCATTATACATATCATTTATTAATAACTAATATATATATATGAGTTCGTTCCAATATATATTTATCAGAGAAATATATATATTAACAATTATTATTAATATTATATATATATAATATATGCATAGTTAAACACGAACGAACAATATGTTAACACTCCCTCTTGAGAAGGAGTTTAATAGATTTGTAGAATTTTCATATCATGATATATGGCCCAATCCAAACATTGTTAAAATGTTAATCATGATAAGTTATCACACACGGTAACAATATAAATGTTAAGATGTCCGGACCTATCCGGAACAACCCCTTTTGGGAGTCTATCCTAACAATTGTTACACAACAGGCGATAACAT
>MU224409.1:565238-576902 GCA_018584345.1 Thuja plicata | reverse complement strand
CCCTTTAGGGTTCGATTGGCTTTGAGAGGGAGATAAAAGGAGATGTTGGCTCATTCTTTCATTATCTTTTTACAACTTCATTCTTGATATTGGCGATTTTGCTCTGAGGAGTGAATCTGGAGAACTGTGACGCAAACCCCAGAGTCTGGCTATTGGGATGCAAACCCCAATAGAGTGTTTCAGCAACATTTGACAGTACTATTTGCAGCGTGGACAGAAAGTGTTAAGTTCAGCGTTGGAAGTGCTGTAGCAATGGACGTGGGAGTCTTGGTTGGCATGTGGGGTCTTAAGGCTGCCTTGGTGTGACTTCTGCAACCGTACAGCTGCCTTTCAGCTATCAATTTGTTCTATTGTGTGGCTTACGAAAGCACATTCTTCCCTTGATGCGTGGCTGGTCATTTCTGCAGCTAGGCGTCGTCTTTCATCATTGTAAACAACCTTTGCTGGCATATTGAATGCATACATTGCCTGGTACGATTTGCAGCTATTCTAGTTGGTTGAATATTACATTGTTGCACGTTGTTTCAGCTTATTTCTTATTTGTTGCTATTGTTATTTACTGCTTTACTTATATCTTGAAAATTCACAATACAAAACAAACAAAGAAACAACCCTTCTGCAACTTCTGTCTAATTCTCTAAGACCACAAGAAAACACAGGAAAATCTATTAGTTTAAATTAAAATTTACAGAAGTTCAATGAAAGGATCTTCTTGGGATCTTTCATTGATATAAAACCCAGGTGCCAAGAGGAAGGTACTGTAGCAACTACTGTTCACAAGTGTTGTAGCGTCACTGTTCACAGGTATTGTAGCAACTATTAAATACTAAAATTCTGATATAGAATGGTTGCCAAGAATCAATCTCCAGGTCTGTTGTAGATTTACCTTCTAATCCTTCAAACCCTAGATAAAATTCTTCACTTTTAAGCACTAATAGAACTCCCGAATGAACCTCTCTTGAATGCCAAATTCACTGGATATTTCACCAACTCAAATGGTTGCAACACTGAAGATTTTCCGTTCTCCAATGGCGGCTGCAAGTAGAAACCCTCGTTCTCCAAGCAAGAGCGAAAATCAACCAAAGTTCAATAATAATCATAAAACATAATCAAAATGAGCTCTTAAGTCTCTTTTATTGTTTTCTTGTGGGAGCTCAAACACTTTCCTGGCCAATCTGGGCTAAAAGATATATTCCCACTTTTAATTCTTTTCACTTAAAACTCTATAGTTGGTGCACAAATATTTCTTTTAAAATTAATTGTTCACTTGGCCCCATTTGTGATAAATTGACCCTTCACTTAAGTGACTTAAGTTATAATATAAAATTATATTACAACTTTACAATATAAGCTCAAAACTTTTAATATTTATTTTAACCAAATAAATATTAATATCTCCATTATTACTCATCATCTCTGCACACCGTCTGAACTGAGAACTAACGTGATTAAGTCACACACAACCATACCCCATTTCTAAAAGTAGCAGGGGTCCCTCTCTAACCCCCTCAAAACTTACTATAAATAGCAATTACCGCATATGGAGTCCTAGAGACCTCGAACAAAAGCCAAACTTGCAAAACCCTGACCACTGAAGAAGATGCATCCCTCAAAGGACCCTCTAACCAACGTCATTACCCTACGAGGGGCAGAATAATAGGTTAATCTGTCAAACTCTGATGCTCATGAAAATGGGGACAATACATTTCCTTAATTGTGCTTCTTCTTACTATGATAGTTTTTCTTGTCTTTTCTATTATCATAATATACTTTTTCCTCCTAACTACTTTCACTTCCACCTTATGGACATTTGGCAACATAATGACCTATATTACCACAATTAAAACATTTAAGAGTATACTTGCCTTTGTGCTTACTGAATCCTTTATTGAATTACTTCACAAAGTAGACATCTTCCTCATCGCTTGAACTTTCACTGGATGTTGGAGCTTTATTCTTCATCATTTTTTATGCTTTAAAGGTGGCTTCTTGCTTTGATGTTGTTTCATTCTCAATCCTAATTTCATATGCCATAAGAATGCCATGTGTTAGGACTGTTAAAAATCTTGCTTCAATGGTGTCCCCCCGGTGTCTTTCTGAAATGTTTTAGGCCTGGTCCTAGTGTCCTGTTTGTTCTTAGGTCCTTAAAACCCTTGGTATGTTTTGGAAAACCCTGGGTCTCTTTTGGCGTGTTTTAATCTTGCGTTACCTTTTTGAAATCACTTAAGTTTCCTTTACCCATGTGTTTTAATGACGTCGTCGGCGGGGCCATCACTTTAAGTCATGTATCCTAGCGGGGTGGTGTATTAATTTTATCCTATATCTAATGTCCCCGAGGTATTTTATTCGTTTCCTAAGTTTCATGCAGATTCCTTTTGATCCGACGATAGGCGTTAAGCCTTGAATGCAAGATGTTGTCAGTTTAATCATCGAGGCATCACACCGTGATGCCAAGTGTCCATCCTTCAAAAGTTTGCGGCCATCTTCCAACACCGTCGGATCATATGCCATCTACGGTTGGCGTAAAGCCTCAAATAGAAGTTACCCAGGGTTTAACCTTCGCAGAAATGCAACCGAGCGCCACGTGGAAAGTGGTCGGGTTTACAGGAGGGTTAATGATCGCCATATCCGATTTGATCGTGCAGTTCACGTGATTCCGCTATGCCAAAGATGCACGATGTTTTACCTTTGTGGGTTCACGACTATGCACCACGTGGAAAGTGGCCAGGCTGTGTGAAGACTAAGCATCGATCAGATTCACCTTGATCCTACGGTGTGCGCTAAGCCTTAAAGGAGAGATGCAGGGAAGATACCCATCGAGACTCCACGCCTGGGCGCCACGTGTATATCTGAGATCGGAGGTGCATCAAGTCTTTTATCCCACATTGGTGGTGGTGAGGAAGAATTTCATGTTTTTATGTCTAGGCCCACAGTGGTTAAATGCTAAAAGGCACGCGGCTTTTTGGCCAAGCTGTTACTGGTCAAGCGGTTAGATGGCACTGATGTGGCAGCTAGCTGGCAGACAGGAAGGATAGTTTTGTGGGCCCCTGCCCAGGTGACGTGGATGAAGGTGACAGGTGTCAACAGGGCGCTATACTGCGATCCTAGTCATGACAAATCCAGTTAGATCGCGGCTTTGCGACTACGTGACATGTGGCAAATTTGACAGGTGGCAGGGCCAAATCGGATGGTAAGGTGGTAGAAATTCCAGCAAATTAGACGCTTCTACGTGGTGACAAGTGGTGGCTTGTCGTGTAGTCACGATGTGCATAGGAGAGAGAAAGGAAGCTTCGCAGGTTCGCGAGCTACTGCCGCGTGTCCTGCCTAGAGCTAAAGGAAGATAAGATTCATGCAGATCTAGATGAATCTGACGACTGTCGCTATCCCGTGGATTGGAAGTTGAAGGTAGATATTGTTCGTGGCTTCGCGCCTGGTGGACACGTGGCAACTAGTGGGACCACTCGAGGGGACTGCAGAGGAAATAAAGACTAGTCAACTCTTTTTCGATCTAACAGCCGACGTAATCCCTTGATGCGAAGATGGAGGTTTACTCTAAAAAGGATCGCGCCCATGCGCCACATTGCACTATGTGATTGTGGGTCCGGTTAGTAAAAGCGGTCAAGGACAGTCAGATCAAGAAAGATCTAACGGTGTGCGCGATGCTTGGATCGGAAAGATGAAGATAGTTACTCTTCAAGGCATCGCGACAGAGAGATGCGTGTCCAAATCAGATCGTTGGCTCGCGGGTAACTTAAAAAGAGATCGGCGTATGTGTTTTAAAGTTACAAAAGGGTTTGACCTCGGTCGTCGATATGGTTTCCGCGCCAGGAATAGTCGTTGTAACAGATTTTTGAATTATCAAATGCTTTCCTGGGAATTTTCAACTGTGGAAACGTGTTTCAGACTTGCAGGGGAGTAGCTCGAGGTTCTTTTTGTCGTTGGCTTGACATTGATGATGTCGCTTAGTGGTGGAGTAGGGTTTTATGGTGTTGGTTGCATTAATTGCTGCATGGTGGTGGAATGGGTCTCTGGTCTATGTGCTCTTTTTGGAAACTCTCTGCCCATTTCGTGTCTTTTCTTCCATTATGATTGGTCGTTTCCTGCGTCCTTGGTGGGTGGTGCATCAGATCAAATCTTTTGTTGATATTTTGAAGAAAGATCAGTCGATGAAAGGAGGGATTGTATTAATTTGAATTTTGTACAAGGACAAGTGTCAAATGGATGTTACTTCTAGCGTTTCCTTCTTCTACAAAAGGCCTTCTTTTCTCGGTGTTAGGGGTTCCAGCCTCTTTTTGGTTCCAGGGGATATAGCAGATTATATTTAACTATATCAAGATAAGATAGAAAGTTCTTTTTGATCTTTTGCATATTATTGAATGGAGTATTTCTTCAATCAGATTGATATAGAAACAAAATTCATCATACTTAATACAAGCCTTTCTCACATTCAAGTCTCTCCTTTGTGTTTATTTTTTGAGTTGTGAGTTTTCTAACTCATTGCATAGAATTTGTTTATGCATATGTTGTTAATCTTTAGCTTTGATCTAGGATCAAATTAAAATGCTTTGGATATGACATAGGCTCATTTGATTTGTCTAGCTAAGGATCTTATAAGAAGTGTGTGATCTACGTTGCTTGTGTTTATGGTTGAGTTCTTGACAATAGTTGGTTTCTGTATTCTACTCCTGAACTAGAAATATTGCCCAATGGATAAGGCATTGATCAAGAACTAGTACATTCTATTGAGATACATGTCTTATTGAGTTTGGCTATGTTCTACGAAGTTTAAATCAAAACCATTTCCAAAGTTCTTCATATTTTGTGGTTTATTGGTTGTGAATCCTTCATGGTAATGGAGAGTCAATGAATGTGTGGTTGCCATTTAGTACTTTCTTACCATCATCTGTTGTCTAAATCCAGAGTCTCAAAGAGTTGTGAAGAGTGGAATATCTATCTGGATTAGGTGTACCCGCCTTGGTTTGGCAGAGCCAGAAGTGCAGAGGGCAATCTTGTCCCTATAGTTGGTCCAATTACCTTAAGATCTCCTATATTTGGAGCTAACCACTCTTAAAATCAATCTAAGGTATATTGGTAGCTTTGTAAAGCATAAACGTTTTAAAACACCAACACCATGCAACTCGTTCATTTTAAAGGTATTTAAATCCTTCATTCCTTCAATAGCTAGAACTTTTGCATCGAATCTCATGTGAAGATATAATATATTTTGCACAATGGCCTCATCCTCAATAGTTTCTCTAAGACCATGAATAGTTTTTACAATTTCATCCACGCGGAGAAAGTAGGAAGTAACATTTTCTTCTACTTTCATCTTTAAGCTTCCAAATTGCCTATTGTAGGTTTGGATCTTAGCCTTTTTCACCTTAACGTCTCCTTCATAAGTGAAGGCTTTTCCATATTTCTTTTGTTGAGGTACACTCCATGACCTTGACTAATTCATTTTTGGTTAGTCCACTTAGAATTGCATTCATAGCTTTTGCATTGTTCTCAAATGCTCTTTTTCTGGCTTGATCAATAGGTGGAGTAGATGGTAGCACATAGCTGTCTACAATTGCTTTCCATTTATCCAATCCATGGACCATCAAATAGGCATGCATTCTAAAACTCCAAAAAGCATACGTGTTCCCATCAAACAACGGAGATCGACTTTTAAGAAACCCTTCTTGGCTTGTCAGGTATGCTTTTAAGATCTTTCCTTCAAGCGGATAGGCTTTTTCGAAGGAACACACTCTAATACCAATTGAGGAAAACACACAAACTTATATTGAGTGGGGGGGGTGAACTAGTACAAGTCCAACTTTTTTAATTTATAATTTTAGCAATCTTAGAGCAATGAACGAAGCATCCACACAATTTCAATCTAGCAAAAACGAGCACAAGTTGTACACACGATTTACATCAAAACACCACGGCAAAATATTGCCTTTATAAAGAACTTCTAGAGCTTTGTAAGCACCAACACATAATAGACATCCATCCGCTCCACTACACACCTACTCAGCAAAAAAATGCAATCTCTTAAGTGGCTCCAACCTCAGATATGTCAAAGTAGAAGGTTCTAACCTTCAAAATGCAGGATGATAATGATTGTGTTGGATCTGCCCCGGATCCCTTGAAGGACTTAAACAATCTACCCACCCCTTTCTCATAAATTTTGCCTTGAGAATCTCCTCCAAAGTCCTCACTCAGATCTAAAAAATAATCCTCAAAGGTGTGTTCACAAATCTGATATCTTCCTTCACAATAAATCTTTACTATGTCTGCTATAATCTTCACAAAATATTCTCACACAACTTGCATTAATTTGTCGTCTACATGAGATTGAATTAACCTCATAAATCTGCTAACATTCAGGTCCAATTTATCTTCATTGATTTGCTCTCTACTTTTTATCTCCTCTAAATGGGAAAATTCTTCAATTCATTTATTGATAGAATTGTCCACAATAACCTTCCTTTTAAACCCCACAATGTTGGCCAACTTAAAGGCATTTATTTTTATTAAATTAAAAACCCTTTCCCTAGAGTAGGCGAACCTTTCTATTGGGGTCGGCCCTCTTGTCACAGGTAAAAATAAATTAAAATTATTTTAATTTCTCTTTACAAGGTCAGCTCCAAGAGAGGGGCTCATCCAAAAATGAATAAATTATTTTCCCTTTGCCTTTACAATGGACGTCTTTAATTTAATATTTGCAATTTAAAAAAATAAATTGTCTCTCTTGATCAACAGAGTCTTGATCACATTGAACACGGAGCCATAGATTTGGCATACGTTAAACCTTCATCCATCATGCCTCTTATTTATCCTTTGACATCAATGACAATAATTCCAACAGAAATTATCTAGATAGTGTCTTTCAGCTACGTAGAAAATGTTATCTACAAGGGTTTCTGCCCTTACAAACTTGACAATAACAATCTCCAGCAACAACAACAATATCAATTTCTCAAACTCAGAATGTCCAAGTGACTCCTAAAAACTGCCCTTTTATATTTTGCTCAAGAGGTTCGAACCTTGTCACCAAGCCCAATTTGATAAATAAAAGTCTTCTCTTTTAATTCTCCAATGTCTCATTAAATACAAAGGGCCATATACTTGAAATAAGTCACTTTTAATTTACAACTAGCCCCCTTATAGTCCTCAATTAAATAAATCAAAATAACGATAAAGTTAAATTTTTATTTCATTTAAAACTCCTGGACTATATGGAATGTTGAGATAGTCATAAAAAATTGAGCCCACCAACAATACTAAATATAGCAACCCTGCCAACTAGCCTAACGGGTGCTCAAATTGCCTTGCTAAAAATAGTAAGTATAGGATAACTATCCCATAATCACTCCAAAAAAATGCATCTTGTTCATAATTCTAACAAGAGCCCAACTAACCACTCGAATATTGCCAAATCGTTGGATAATTGCCTCCAAGGTTCCCTAACCCTAACACAACAGCCTAAGAGAACCAATTGAATAGGCTAAAGGTCTACCAACTCCACAGATTACAAAGGGAACATTACAAATGAACATGACCAAGCATGCAAGAATAGGTTTTACTATTGAAAGTTTCATAGCGATGCAACACAGTGCCATCCCCGAATTTGGGTTGCCACAATCCCCATCCCCCTATTCTGAAACTCCATGGAATGTAAAAATTATCATATGCCCATACAATTATGACTTAAGGATGGAATCACAAGTGACAAAATGCAAAAAATGGAGTAGCAAGAAAATTATGTCATGTCAACCCTAGGATGGTCATTTGTTTCTTTGCAAGTATAGTCCTAAATAGTGGTCCAAATACATCAAATATTAGCTATGTTACCCCGGGTTTCTGGAACGGGAGGGCGGGGGGATGGGGAAATAGGTTTCCAAGACGGATTTTTTTCCCGGAGCGGGAAACGACAGGGGACGGCAGTGGGGATGACTGTAAAAAATAGGCAAATTTTAAATATTCATATGAAAACATGGATAAAGCATGCTTATATACATTATAGAACCTTAACATATAACGTTTGTGTTAAATAATTTAAATTGAGAGTTCACATGAGAGTGGAAGTCAAACAAATTATCAAAGCCCAAACATTATTTAAATTAATTTTATGGGACAGCCAAGGGACGGGTTTCCAAGTTTCCGGGACGTACCCGTTTTCGAGACGGGTCAAATTATGCCAAAAATGCGTCCTTGGGTAACACTAAATATTAGTCATATGTTCCCCTACATGAGTAGAACTTCACGGGCTAACTTTCTCTATTTCTAGCTTTAGTTATGTTTTGTATTAAATACTTCCCAATGTTCTTCGTTTCAGGTATAAAAGATCCAGTTGATCCCAAAGGTACCATGCCTGTAAGGCCAAGTGGTACAAAAGTTATATTCCAACAGTAGAAAAACATTCATTTAGGAAAACATATATTGATGTACTTAAATACTATGCATAACCATACACACTGAATCTGAGTGTTAACATAAAAGATAGAAAGTACCCAAATGAATAAAATAGGATAAAAAGACAAAATTGTGTCGCATTAAACTGAATAAGCCCACAGGAAGAATGGTATGCTTATAAGATAATACACTTTCCATAATACCATTATCATATATTAGGACAAAGATCTCTATATTTGTTAAAACTCACAGTTTCTATTGGGCTCGATGCATATCCAACAGGCATTCCATCACCTTTCTTAACTTCAGACCCTTTTACCTGCAAATAAATGCCTCTTTCTTTATGCTATAGTTCCATATAAAAAGGAAAATGAATGAATATAAAGTTTAATCAGAATAAACTTAACAAAGTATTGTTTAACTAAAGATCAACTACACAGTCAGTATGTTATCCCATCTACTAAAGCTCAAACATCTAAAGTTATGCTTGGCTTCTAATGAATTTAATTGTGGTATTATACAAATGTACAAGTAATAGCATATGTATCACTAAGTGTCATATGCTCGATTTGTTTATTTGAAATTAGCAACCAAAATACTTTCTGAGCAACTCCTGCTTATTTTCTTAAAAAATTTAAGAAATATTCACAAGTTTTCTTCTAAGACACTTCCCAAAAAACATGAGCAAGTGCTTTCTATAATTTTATGTTTAAAATTTGAGCTACATCGATCTACAAGACTCAAAATGGCTTTGAAATAACTATTATTAAAAAAAGGAATAAGGTTCACTAGCACCAACGCTGTTGACAAGCATTCATACCTATCCATCTTATAAATGTGAGAAATATATGATAATGAGCTTGATCTTGGAAACAGTAATCAAGTTCATGTATTTCTCATGAAAATAAAGCCTAATAAATTAGATACAACTAGTTTGTTCCCTTAACTCAGTCACGATGCATTGACTAATTAATTAGATATTCCTAATTTAACTCACCATGTATCTAGCTTGATGTTTGAAATGATGAAGATTCTAGGCCTGTCCATGCCACAGTTCTCCATTGCCCTATCTTATTCATTTCCCAGAAACTCTCAGTATTACCAGTTCTGACAATAAGAAAGCACAAATCTGTTGTATTCATACAAAACTTTCCATACAATGTTGATTCTTGAGTCAAAACAATACTTTGTAAAGGTCATTGCAGGGTTAACAGCAAGGTCTCAAGCTTGTTTGCCAAAGTTTAAATCTTCTTTTGATGCCCATTGGCAACAGCAATGGTGGCTCGTCCAATCATGCCTATAGGTTCTGAACAAAGTTAGACCAAAGGTCCAAAATTTTAAGATGTGATCATGTAACACTCATAAGCACGCTAATCTGAAGAATCTGTCAAAGTTCTGACAACTTCAAAAGCATTTCTTTGAATGAAATCAGCACTTTTCAGTCATTCTCATCTTTAGAAAGTTTTTTTTTTTAATTTGCATAGATTTCAAGATTACTTCTTGAAATGAAATCACTTACAGCAAATTTTTCAAGTGTAACACTAATCTTCAGATGCATAGGATCAATAAAGAAGTTTTCAGCAGTCCCCTAGCTCTTTGAAGGACTGATTTCAATCAAGAAATGAGTGTAACAATTGTGTGAGGACTTTGTTGCCTTCTGATTTCGAAAACACAGTTTCCAGGCTTGCAAACAAAGCTAGGGATTTGAGATATTTTTCAGTAAAAAGAAACAAAAGAAGCAGGTACACACCTAATGGTAGATAGGTGAGATTTGTAAAAGGTAAGAAAATGTTTAAAACCCTCAGTTTTGGACCACAAACACTTCTGGCCAAAAAAGAATCAGTGTCAGAAAAATGTCGGCAAGAACTCCCAGTAACTGCCTTATTCAGATTTAAAGATTAAGAATCATAAAAGCAAGTCTTCAAACCACTCAGATGCACGCCATAAGGGTGACGCGTTAATTTTTTTAAAACTCTGAAACGTAAAAAATTGGCCATCATAAAATGTAAGAAAACCCTCATTTTTATGAAATTCACCCATCAATAGATCACATGCCAATGCTTCAATATTTCTTGCAATGTGCTTTACAATGCTCATGAAGATTTTGGTATTTCAATGAAGTATAACAATAGGAAATGATAGCATAATGAAACTAGTAACTAAAAGTCTAAGAGTATCAAAATACCTCAAAAATGATGTCATACAGAGTTATTTAGATTTGCTGCAGCAGGTCAAACAAATGAGAAGTCTTCACAAGTGCAGGAAATGAACCTACATAGCCAATTTGTTAACCCCAACTTCCATTGTGATGTTGAAGGACCATGAAATAGCATTCAGAAACCTTCCACAATCATAGTGTCACCAACACCAAAGGACTGATAACACCAATTTTAAGAGGACAGGTCTGTTACAGTCTGCAAAGAGCCTTGAAAAGCTACAAAACTACCCTCAAATCTTCACCTTGCTCACTCTCCAAGAGCCACCAAATGGAAGGGGAACTCGAACCAATATACCACTCCAAAAAACTACTAGGAAATATTGTTCAAATTTATTCTGCTGGAAAACAACACACTCCTGAATGTGCCTGAGGACATCATCCCTCAATCTCTTCCAAGAAAACCTCTCTCGCCTACCAGTAGATTTTGAAGTATCCCTAGTGACCTTCTAGTGGTGTATTATGAACAACCTTAAGAATACTTTCATTCATTTTTTATTCAGGTACCAAATACCTTACGTCTTTATAGTATGTAACATAGTTCAACTTATCGGTATCGGCAACTTATTGCCGAGGGCAAAAAAAAAAATATCGGAAAATATTGGAGATAAGTCGAAAACTTATAGGGAAAATATCGGGAACTTCAAAACTTGCTTAAATTTAATTAAAAATTCATTTTTTTTGCAAAATTCAATAAGCAGATGCATCTAATGAGTCAGTAAATGAGTAAACAAACCAAACAAGCTGATCTAGATATATATAAATTCAAATAGGGTACAAAATCGCATCCTCATGTGGAATGCTGATGGCTGATAACCATAGTCTGATAGTCTAAAGACTAACTCTGTAAAGAAAACTTAAAACAGCAAATTGTCTTTGTAAAACATTCAGCAAATGTCAAGTACAATATCTAAATAGTCTCTGTCTAACTCTACATCTTCCTCTTCCCACGAGATCTACTAAAAACTACTGGAGTGGGAGAGAGTCTAGCCCTAGAAGTCTGATCCTGATGTGGCTGTGGCTGTGGCTGTGGCTGTGCCACTGCCTCC
>MU224409.1:533146-562665 GCA_018584345.1 Thuja plicata | reverse complement strand
CTTTTCACATTTTATGCATATCACAGTATTATATTCAGGTCCTTCAAAGCAATATTTCCATGCCTTGTCTCTAGCCCCTTTAGGACGCGTGCCTATATATCCAGATGGACATGCGTCAACTGGGGTATTGCCGACTAACCCAGTTGTGGAGCTATCCCTATTTGCCATTTTAATGTAATATCAAGTTCAACCTACACATACAAATTTAATGCACAATTTTAGAAATTTAATAAAGAAATTTAGAAACAAACTAAATTGGTTTATAACTTTAAATAAGTTGAAAACTTTAAACATTGCTAAAACTTGAAAGAACAAAACAAAAAAAAGTGTTAGGTTATGAATTTTTTAAGAAAATATGAAATTATTGAAAAAACAATGAAATTTCTTGCAAAAAATGTTATAAAATGGTGTTAGATCTTGTTTAAAACACTCTAAAATCAGTTAGAGTACATTGGAAATGGTATTCTAGAGTTTTTATAAACTTATAAGCAACTATGACAAGACAAAACAATTTAAAAATAAAAATAAAAAGATTTTTGAAAACTTACTTGTGAATCCGAATTTGCTTGAAAAATCTCTTCGAATCCGCTCCAAATCCACAAAAAATCGATCTCCAGCACTGCAAATGAACTTCTTTCTCCACCAAACCCTTTTTCTTCTCTCTAAAATGGCATTGGCAAACAAAAAAAGTGTTTTTGCCCTTTTCTGGGCCGTTAGTCCCTATAAGAGGACTGCGGCCGATAAGTTTTTAAAAAATCGCGATAAGTTCAGAACTTATCGCCGATATTCTCTGCGATAATTTGCCAACTTCTCTGCACGAGAAGTTGGCGCGAAAGTTACGTAACTTATCGCAAAGCAAAACTTATCGCGATAAGTTCACTTATCGCCAATAAGTCTACTAGAAGTTGATCTATGGTATGTAATGCCATCAATCACCTGATATTGATCATTTTGAATCTTCCCATCCATAATTTCAAATACAAAAGTGATCTCAGAGTAGTCAACTAAAAGATGGGATTTCCAGCCTATTGAAATCTTAGACATACCACACAAGGTGGGTTTGCTCGATAAAGCATCTGCCATCTTATTTTTCTTCCCATCTAACATACTCGATATAAAAATCATAACCATTTTACTTACCCATTTTTGTTCTCATTCATTCAGGTCCATTTGTCCAAGGAAATATTTCAGAATATTGTGATTAGTTCTCACCACAAACATCCCTTAACTAAATATTGTCTGAATTTAGCCAAGGTGTGCATGATTGTGACAATCTCCTTGTTATCTATTATAGTATAATGTTTCTCAACATCTCTGATTTTCTGCTCTCTTAGGCTATAGGGTCCTTTTTTGCATAAGCGCAGCTTCAATTCCCTCACTTAAAGCATCACACTCTAGTACAAAGGGATGAGAGAAATCAAGAACTGCTAACATAGGACAAGTACCCATTATATCCCTAAGGTCATAAAAAACTCATTGTGTTGAATTTAACCAAGAAAATGATCCTTTCTTAATCAAATTTGTGAAAGGTCTAGTGAGCTGTGGTAACCCTCAAAATTTTGGCTAAAACTTTTGCAAGTCACTAAGACTACAACATGGCAAAACGTTACTTTTAGGCAACAATATGTGAAATTTCTCTCCTCTCAACAATAGGGGAGGCTCCCTTCTTACCGCAGGTGGCTTCAATCAAAAATGAATTGTATTACAAATAGATCTTCTTGCTACGGTAATACTGGTGGCTTAAGGATTGACGTAAGAACAATGCTTAAGACAACAGTCTATTTTAACTAAAAATGAAATAAATATAGGAGCACAAAGTCTCTTATCTCTACTTCAGATGATTACTCTAAAATTCGGATATACGAGAAAGCACAAAGTCTTTCTACGAATACCCTCTACTTTAATAAAAATTCTATCACTGAAGCCCAAAGTCTTCATCTTCGAATTGTTGCAGCCACTACTATCTATAGTAATCCTAATTTTCTGAAGCACAAAGTCTTCAGAAAATTCGAATCAAAATGCTCCAATGATATACGCAAGACAATTATTGATTTGAAGAAGGATCAACGATTGCAAATAAGAATACACTCATCAATTTTCAAGATAAATAACGCAAAGTTTACTAATCCTTGTTCCTTTATTCAATTGCTCAACTTTGCACAATGAAACTCAAAGTTTTCAGAATACAAGAGATTTGCCTATAGTTTTCTTGCACACAACAAAAGATGAAAATTACAATAGGTCTCACTCCTTTATATGAGAAAAGGAGGAGAGAAAAGTGGAGAAGAAAGGGGAAACCCTTAACCACTTTGACTTATTCAATCCTTATCCCTAACTAACTAATTTTGACTTATTCAATGCTGTAGAACCTAATGTACTTATAGCATGATTACATGATACTACTTTGCATGTGATACCATAGCATGCAATTACATTATGAAGTTCCTTCTTTACATTACATCTAATCTGTCAAAACTTCTACACCTATTCTACCAAAACTTACAAAAATTAAGTGCTCTAAGAGCAATTCAGAGAAAATTTATAAAAGTCACAAATTGGCAAAGAGACTTATGTATCACGGATGGATCCGGTGTTCCTGTATGCTGAGCAATCGTCGCAGTCTTGCGTTCTACACTTGCTGCCTTTGAAACTGCACCGTTGTATCCACCAAGGTTATTTTGCAAATGATTCAGGACAGCTCTAAAACTTGCCAATTTATCCATAGAGTCCAAATAGAAAGTCTCAAATTCAAGTTATTGACGAATGACCTGTGCAAACCCTGTCATAGCGTGTTCCTCTTCAACAAGTTCACCGTCCTCAATTATCAATTTGCATGTCAACTCCTCGAAGGTTTTGACAATGATACCCTCATGTTCTTTGCATACTAGCATGGCCTCATGAATCTCTATTATCAAGTTTATCAAAACTTGCTCTCTATTAGCCATTTGATCCTGGAAGTCAAAATACATCTTTTGAAGAGACTATTTCATATGCACATAGGACGTCAAAATCAGCCTCTGTCATTTTCTTCCATACATCTAAGTCTTCACTTAGAGTCTTCGTTTGCTGATCAAAAGATGTCACCAGCTCCTGCAGTCGGGTGACAGTTTTCTTGACATTCCTGAACACTCAATAAGCATCCTTGATAACTAATACTCCCTGTGTTTATAATTGGCTGCGCCAATCTCTAACACTTTTACCCTTTTCTCAAGTCGCACTATGTGTTGTTGTGTCTCCTCCGAAAGCAAATTTACCCACTGAGAAGAAGAACTTCTTTGTTCAAGGGCTTCATGGAGACGGGCATTCTCTTCTTTGAGCTGATGTTTTTTCTCCCAAAGCTTATCACACCTCTTGAGCATCTAGCTGACATCCCAATCGTGTCTGTTTACCGATTTCAATCCTAGTAATTTTGTAATCCGTGGTCTGGAGTTCATCAGCAAGCTTGTCTGAAGGTGGTTCAGCTACCTCAGCATACTTAATTTTTTGCTCATCAACCATGACCTTTGAGACCACTTTTGCCTTCTTGTTCTTCAGAGCTCGAGATTTGTTCCTTCGTGCTAGATCAAATTCCTCAGTAGGAACTTCCAATTTCTTCCTCTTCTGAGTGACAACACCTAACCATGGAGGCAAGATGAAGGAAGAAGGAGAAACATCGGTTGCAACCATAGTAGTCACCGACTCTGTTTGAGAAGTAGCAGGGGCATTTGTGATAGGTGCTTCTGCTTGAACTGTTGTTGTTATTGGATTCTCTTGGAAATCTTTCTCCACGAACAACTCAATCTGTGCAGATGTCAAATTGGTATCTGTCATAAGTGTATTCAACTTATGCAGATTTTTTGGATACTCATCAAAAATATGTGATAAGTCATCCTTTTGTGTCGGGACAGCAAAAGAGATGGGTGTAGCAGGCACTATTGTAGAAGAATGTATTGGCGGCATATGCATAGTGAAAGAATCAACATCTGTGTCGAGTGGTGACATGGGAGCTTCCTCTGATTTTGGTGTTGATTCATGCATGCTCTGTATTTCATACACCTTTTGTAATTGCGGTATTTCAAGGGCAACTGGATCCTCCAATTCATCCTCACTATCTAAGAGTCGAATCATCTCAGGCCCTTTTGCTTTAGATGTTGCCGCAATAGGTGTGGGAGCCTTAACCATGAGCTTACCTCCTTTGATGGCCAGCTTTTGAATGCTTTTGATCTCCGATGCAGAAGATTCTCCTTTTCCTTTACCTCTAATTTCAGACTTTAGACCCGTTGGACCAGGAAGGTCAAAATCCCTGCCCAGTTTGATCTTGATGCTCTTCAAACCTCTCCTTTTCAGCCAAATATTAGTATTAGCTAAAATACTCTGAAATCTGTCCCAAAAGGATAAGCTTTCTTTCATCGACCAGCATAGACGTAGAATTGGTAAGTTCTTGATGCGATGTTTCTGATATTCTGGATCCAGAATATCGTTATCATCCTCTACGCCATCAGATATTTGAGCAAGATTGAAGTCCACAACTTGTTTGACAAAGCCGGCAGTAATCCATCTTGGAAATGTTTGTCTCGGTACGGAGATCGATCCAGATGTCTTCGAGACGACGAATGTGGATAAACTCTCCTGATCTTGTCATTCATGCCTCTCCAGTCAAACAAACTCCTGGTCATGAACTTCTTTAGATTGATTTCTTGGAGTTCAAACTCCATACACTTAGCTTTTGGCACTATGCTTACTGAGCAACCGCCAATCCTCAAAGGATTACGTGAAGAAATGCCAACCCCGGGTCTATGCAACATAGACTGATAAGCTTGCACTGCCACAAGCTGCCGAGCCAATTTCATTAGGATGATTTTGACCCTTGGATATCTAGGCAAGGTGTATGGTTCTTCTCTGAAATATCCCACTCTTAAATAAGTAAAATTTGGAAACTGTAGGAAGAAGCAACCATATTCACTCACTCTGTTCCAAGCTTCATCTGAAACTCTCTTGTTTAGGAGCTCTTTGTCAAAAAGACACCTGAAATGCCCAAAGAAAGCCTCCTGCACTCTCCGATAATGGATGCGACTTGGTCTTAGAGGCAGCTGGTCAAAATACTCCCAAACAGGTACTCGGGACCGGTCCCCTTTGGTGGAAATCCCTGAAAAGGATCCTAAAGCAGCACTGATGTAGACTAGGTAGGAATTCATATAGAAAGTACTAGTACTTGTGACTTGTGCCAGCTGCTCACAGAGAGTATCACTTATAAGTTCTCCCCAAAAGATCCTTTGCCTTGACTTGATGATCAGAGAAAAGTATTTGTACATCTGAGGCTCAAAAAGATTGGAATCTTTTAGACCTCTGATTCTGCTCAAGAGGGTGATTAGATCATGGATCTCCTCCTTGAACTCTGATCTATGCATCCCTTTCAGCCATCTTACAAGATTGGGCCTCTTAGTGATAGACTAGTGATCATTGATGTACTTCATGTAGGACGACTTCCCATTTTCCCAACTTTTAAGTGTTTTTTCTACAGTTAAGTTCATCACAACCGGAGCAGAGGAACTCTGAAAACCCAGTCAATATTATCCGGATCCAGGCTGATTACAACTTTACCATCCTGATCCTTGATGGTCCTAGAGGCAGGATCAAAGTTCTTTACACAAGCTATTACAAACTCGGACTCCGGGGCCGCCGTAGGGAAAGTGGAAACATGATGGATATAGATTTCTTTGATGCTAATCATGTCATCCTTTGTTGATGTGTCCACCCTCTTCAGAAATTCATCTATGTTAAGATGTTCGATTTCGGTATCTCGAATCTCATCCACATATGAAGTGATCTGAGATGGAGAGATCGAATTCTGATACTTATCATACTAGTACTTCATCTTCTTTTTATTCTTTCATTTTGGGGATGCGGATCCTTCTGACATGACAAGGTTATCTGCAGCAGCAAATGTGACATAAAAATCCCAGAAAATGAGACCATCATCATTAAGAGTGGAAAGATCCATCAACAAACATGATTTGAGGAAAAATGCAGCCCTTTATGTAGAGGAAAAGCATAGAAAAGATGGCTTTTTGGAACCTTTTACTTATTTTGGACAGCAAGCCTGATTATGGAACAAGGAAAAAGGGAAGATACTTTTACTCATGAATGAATATGCCATATGTACGGTGGGCTTTTGGAAGCATATGCATATTGAGGGAAAGTCAAAAAGGGGCACAAAAGGTGGGCTTTTTTGGCTACCTTGCATATTGGAAGTTTCACACTTCGTCTTTTTAACATGTAAATGAGGAAAAAGTGGGTTTTTCGTCACGTTTTGCATGTAGGGCAGTACTTGGTCTTTTGGAGAATCACCATCAAGAACGGGGTTTTTAATCCCGACTGCATATGGGGATAAATGACATCCTCATATGCAACTTAGAAGAAAATGGAAGAAGATGGAAATGGAAAGACAAGCATATACAAGAACTAAAAAGAAAAGAAAATGTACCTACGTGCAGCAAGAAGAAAGAAAGAAAATCCATACCTTCTCCTTGGAATGCAAAGGAAAAACAACTCTCTCCCAAACTTTGAAATTTTGGAAACAATTGAAGAATTTTGAATTTAGATTTGGAGTCCAAGTTTGGAGATAAATAGGCAATGAGTTTGATTAATTCCTCATGCTAAATAAATGCATTTGCATGAGTCATGGAAAGAGAAGAGACAAATGTCTTCCATGCATTCATAGATTGCTTAAAATCAGCAACTAACTTGGAATGATTCAAACAAAAATGTGCCCTAGTTGATTTCGAATTCCTCATGCAAAGCAAAATAAAAACAGCACTCAATAACTCCCAAATGAATGCATTTTGAATTTAAAGAATGTAGAAAAACTTTTTGAAATCAAGAGAAACACTTACCAGAATTCCCAAGCAAATAGGAGTAAAAAACATAGGAATCTATGGTATACAAAACCATTTTCTCTAGTGGTGCCCTAGACAGGTTTCTTCTCCCAAAACGCAGCTTGCTAAAACTCACGTTTTTATGCAAAGTGAATAAGAAAAACCGCCATGGCTCTTTGAAGGAGAAAAAACGCAGCCTTCTATGGATACATTTCACATAAAACATATGCAACTCTTCCTATAAACAGCGCAAGATACTTTAGCTTATTGATAACGAGTTTTTATTGCATGATTGCATATACTTTAACATGTCATCTCCTTCAAAAACTATGCTATGAGCTCTTAAAGAGAAAACGTGCTTTTCGAAAGCCTTTACATAAGCAAAACATCATTAAAAATGATATGTAAACCATATAAAATTCGATGCCATGAAGTTTTTAAGTGAAAACGCACTTTTCGGAGGCCTTTGCATATGCATCACTTAGCATGAGTAATGTGCAAAGCATTTAAAAACGACATCCTCTTTAAGTGAAAGAAAAAACGTGTCCCTAAGCAAGCATTGGCATATATAAATCAAAAAAACGATGCCCTCCTTTGGAAAGTTAAGCCACGGGCTTCAATAGAAGGATTACGGGCTTTTTAAAAGATTTCTCATATGTTAATATGTCATCCCTCCAAAAAAAACGCCTCTGCTCTTTAAGTGAAAATGTGGGAAGTATGACGGGTTTTTCAAAGAGCTTTTGCATATCGATATACATATGCAATATCAATAAAATTTGCCACCAAGTGTCTTCAAAGATGAAAACGAGTTTTTAGCAAGCATTCACATGTCTCTTTATATGCAATCCTTACAAAAATCGCCACTTTTTGAAATGGAAAACATATGTATATAGGGCAAAAATCGCCACCATATAACTTTAAGATATAAAGAATAGCTCAAAACATATATGCAATAACTCCCGAAAACTCCACCTTGCATCTTATTAACTGAAATTAAGACTTTAAATAACATATATATATTCACGATTGAATATGCAAATGTAAATAAAAAGTCCACTAATTGAAGAATAAACATAATCTATTATATGCAAACTTATGTTTTTAAATGACCCGATGTGCAAACAAGGTTAAAAAGCCCACTATCATTAAAAACAATAAGCAAAACTTCTCAGAATGCTGTGAAATTTTGAAGCGGGATATTAAATCCACTCTACATATAAAAACAATTCCTACTTCGTGCAGTTGACAAGAAAAAGTCCACTTTTAAAGACTTTTGACAAGGCATGCAATCTGTCAGAAAAACCCCACTGGCAAGACACTTTAAACCCCTATAACTTGAGCTAGACAAACCCGATTGATGCCTAAGCTCAAAACGAGCGGAATTGCGAAGGCCACAAACCTAAGGCAAAAAAAAAAAAAAAA
The DNA here is from genome assembly GCA_018584345.1 of Thuja plicata. Classification (NCBI taxonomy): domain Eukaryota; kingdom Viridiplantae; phylum Streptophyta; class Pinopsida; order Cupressales; family Cupressaceae; genus Thuja; species Thuja plicata. The sequence goes on along the minus strand of MU224409.1, from coordinate 554,389 downwards.
CCACAAAACAAAAAACTAAGAAAAACAAAGAAAAGACAAGACAAAACGCTCCTAAGAAGTAGAATCAGAGGTAAATCAAGGGATGACTGATTTCCTCAAACAAACTTCTTTCAAAGCACTGAAAACCTTAGAGAGAACTCCTACCAATTACAGGAAAACTGCATAGGGTTGTTCAATTTTGTGGATGCAAGATTGAGGACAACAGCTGACTCTGATTGGGGAACATTCCTCGTTTCTTCTTAGAAACAATGAGGAACGTAGAATCCGGACCTCTAAGTGCCTTATCTACTCCATTGGGCTATAAAGTCAAGCGACTAAAGAAAAAGACTAAAAATCCTAAAAACTAGAAAAGAAAAGACTTGGACATTATGTACAATGGTAAGCAAACAAGAAAGTGTTTTCTCCCGCAACCTAATGAGTGGTGAATGGGCCTCGCCAGAGAGAATCAAATTTTCCATGCATTCCTTTTGGTTCCCGCCTTTTGTCCCAGAATAGAACACGGTCCCCAACTTGAAATTCCCTCTGTCTGGATTTCTTATCAAAAAGTATCTTGACTTGCTGCTGATGTGCTGCAAGCCGATCTACTACTTCAATTCTCCGTTCTTCCAAATGATGAAGAAACACTATCCTTTTATCCAGAGAGTTCTCAAAAGTACTATCTTCAATGGCCTTTGCCAACTTAAAAGTGGGAAGTTCCAGAGTTAATGGAATTTCCGCATTGACTCCACAAAGAAGTTGAAATGGTGACATCCTGATAGCTCTTTTAGGTGTAAATTGTAATTATGTCTGCCCACAAAGCATCAAACAAAGCCTTGTGCCAAGATCTTTGATTTTCATCCATGAGCTTGCGAATGATAGTAACCAAATTCTTATTACTCGATTCAGCCTGACCATTACCTTGAGGATAATAATTGGACGAATGAGAGAGTAATATCGTGTTCAAAACAAACTTGTGTAAGCTCTGCAGAAGAAAAAGTAGCAGCATTATCTGTTACAATCTTGTTTGGCACACTGAATCGAGAAACTATATTCTCCTTCAAAAATACACACACCACTGATGATGTTGCATTCTTCACAAGAATTGCTTCCACCCACTTGGTGAAATAATTAGTTGCAGTCAGGACATATGTATGTCCAACACTAGAAGTTGGATTGATCGTACCAATAAAGTCAAAACCCCATTGCTGAAAAGGTGCTTCAATTAATACTGGCTTCAAGGGTAATGCTGAAAGCTTTTGTTTCCCAACAAATTGTTGACAATGCTCACATTTGCACACTCAATTCTAGGCATCTTGGAAAAGAGTTGGCCAGTAATATCTTGCTCGCAAGATCTTGTGAGTCGTAACTGGTGCAGAGAAATGCCCACCACATGTTAAATCATGAAATGATTCCAGCAATCAGATTTGCTGAGCTTTATGAACACAACGTAAGAAATTACTGTCAAGGGCATGCTTATACAAACCGCTATCCCATAGAACAAAATGAGCAGCTCTGAGCTTTAAATTTCTTTTCTCCTTATTAGTCAAATGCGCAGGGCACTCAACATAAGTTAGAAAATATGTAATATTGGAATACCATTCATCAGTCATATTGAGAAACAGGACTTTAGGCAAGGCCTCAGAAAGTTCTTTCTCTGGTTCATTTTCCGCCATGAGCTGACATAAGCCCTTACCACGAACCAACTTAGTAGGACAAATCTCAATATCATATTCTTGGATTTTGGCAATCCAATTACACCTCTTTGTTCCGAACTCTTGCTGAGCCAAAATGGGTTTAACAGTGGTATCTAGGACAAGAACAACAACATGGGAATTCAGAATGTTAAACCTAAAAGATTTCACAGCCTTTTCTGCTGCATAAGCATTTTTCTCCATCAGAGCATATTTCAACTCATGTGACTTTAGCAGACAGCTCAGGAACGCAATGGGAGATTCAATATCTTCCTCATTCATTTGCACCAGAATTGCGGACATTGTATGTTCGGAAGCATAACTATACATGATGAAATCTTTGGTATAGTCCGGGAAAACCAACATTGGTGCATGTGCAATAGCCTCTTTAATCTCTTTAAATGAAGTCTTCCCCTCTATACTCCAATGGAAAACTGTTGCTCCTTCCATCATATTGGAAATATGATGAGTTTTCTCAGCAAAATCAGGAAAAAATCTTCTTAGAAAGTTAACCTTTCCAAAGAACGAGTGAACAACAATCTTACTAGTAGGCAAAGTGAGATTTTGAATAGATTTAACCCGTTCAGGATCAATCTTGATACCTTCCCTAGACACGATGTGTCCTAGAAGCTTACCTTCTATAACTCCATAAATGGACTTCTTAGGATTCAAGGAAATCCCATGTCGCCGACACCTCTCTAGCACTTGCCGAAGATGTGACAAGTGATCCGATCGATGTATAGAAAAGATTGTAAGATCATCAAGATAAATCACAATGAACTTATCTTTGATGTCATGAAATGCCAAATCCATGGCATGTTGACAAGTAGCACCAACATTTATCAATCCGAAAGGCATCTTGTTATAAGAAAAAGTACACGAAGGAGTTGTAAATGTCGTTTTATATTGATCTTCTACCCTTACTTCAATCTAGTTACAACCAGAAAAACCATCCAACATAGACAACATCTGAGAACCAGTCACAATTTGTAATACATGATCCATTATGGGTAATGAATAGTTATCCTTCAAAGATGCTTGGTTCAAATTACGAAAATCCACACAAATGTGAATCTCACCATTGTTTTTACGAACTCAAACAATGTTAGCCACCCATGTTGTATGTTGAATAGGAAAGACGATCCTTGCATCAAGCATCTTTTGAATTTCCGATAAAATTGGTGCCCAAGATCTTTGGATTATACTGTCATTGCTTCTGCCTGAAAGGAGCAACTCCAGTCTTCAAAGGAATGTCATGGTGTACTACCTTTGGCCGGAAAGACTTTAAATCATCATAGGAATAGGCCAGCACATCCATGTATTCGGACAAAAGAAGAATGAGCTGATCTCTCTCCTCTGGCGTACAACATTTCCCAATATTGACAAACTTAGGATCAGCATTTGTGTTAAGATTATATTTCTCATGTTCCATAACGGAACTAGACCCAGCCTCTTGCTGATTTTTGACATAATGATCATGCTTATCAAACAACCTTAACAAAGAAAATAACCCTTTAGGAATTTTATTACCTTTGAGCTGAATGACTTCTTCTCCCATCTCAGGATTTTTTCCTAACGTATCCTCCCGAGGGGAAAAACTACTTCCTTCGAAGAACAACTCATCAAAATTATCCTTTGTTTCTAGGAAGTTAATAATTTGTTGATCATTATTGAAAACTTGCCAATGATCGGAGTTATCAGGAACACTAGGACAGTAAACTAATTGAATAGTATACCTATCCTGCTTGAATTCTTTATGAGGTATTAAAAATATTGTTGAAGCCGCAAGCGAATCAGCTTTATCATTAAACTCTCTAGGAACTGCAGAGATATTGAAAGCATCAAACATTTCAATATAATCCCATACCAGGTTCTTATAATGCTTAAGTCTTTCATTCTTTGTTTGATATCGATTTATGACTTGACACACCACGAGCTCAGCATCCCCTTTAGCATGCAAGTTCTTGATCCCTCTGGTTTGCGTAGCATCAATACCCAGAAAAAGTGCTTCATATTCAGCAGTGTTGTTGGTGTTGTTGAGCTGCAACTTTTAAGAATAAGGAAATCTCTCTCCTTGTGGAGAAATCAAAACAACCCTAGCACCTGAACCAGTTGTGGCGCAACTCCCATCAAACAACAGTATCCAAACATCATTTGTAGTACTAATTTCATCAGGAGATTGAGATGAAATTTCAGAAGTCGCCAATGAATATGAGGATATAGCTTTTTCAACCATTGTAGAGGGTATCTCTGGATCCTCCTCTAGAATTTGTTGTTCTTCCGCATCTGCAAATTTATCTTCTTCAATCAAGGATGATGATGTATCAGAGGGGTAGTCTTCAGCAAATTCAGAGATTTCACTACTATGGACATAATAATTTCCTATCCCGGCTGACTCAAAAAGGATTTGAGAACGAGGATCATTTGATTTTACCACTGTATACTTTGTCTCCCGTTCTGGAAGCAAATTTTGCATGACCCCTTTAACAGGAATCTGGGCTTCAAACATGTCCATGTTCAGCTCACCACCTACATCTTTACAAAAATTTCGGCCAAGTAACATACCATAGGAAGCGGGGACATCAGCGACCAAAACGGTCATCTTGATCTTCTTTTCAAGAAAAAAAGAGAATGCAAACTAGGCATCTTTTATTTGTCCTTTCAAAGGTACTTGTTTATTATTCTCCATGGAATAACAATTACCTAAAGTCTTTGTCAAGGTAAGGCCTAGGGCATTAGCCACCTTAGCCAGCATAACATTATCTGAGGCTCCAGAATCAATAACATAGTTACTTAACTTAAAACCATTGATCAACAAAGAGATATAAAACGGTTCTATCTTCCCTGGAACAGATGATGGTATAGTCACTAAGTTATTGGGAAGATTCTTTGAATCTGGGGCAGCAATAAAAGTATGCGTAGGCTGAGATTCCTTGCAAAAAATATTAAGTCTTTCTAGTTGAGCTGGATATGCTTGAAGGTATTCTACTTCAGAAATTTGAACTTTAGTCTTCTTGGCATGGTATTTAATATCGAATGCTTCAAAAGAGCTTGCTAAATAAGAAGAAAAAAAATTTGTCTGAGACTCAGGATTAGACGTATTGGGTTTCGGCACATTGGTTGAAACTGACTGAGGAGTACTTGGTTATTTTGAGGAAGAGTAGGTAGAGGAGTTCCTCTTTTTGCAATAGCAACAGGTGCTTGCGTATCTTTATTTTCTTTATCTTCTTCTTCCTTTTGACATGCTAACTTTGTTTGAGACCGTGTCGTAACCGCATAGGCATAGGCTTGAGCAAAATCCTCCTCTGGATCAGTGTCATCATAATGTACATACCCTATGCTAGAGTCGTCAGCTGCTTCATGATTTTCATTGTAAGGGCAGCGATTTTACTCCATTTGATAATCATCTGGAAAAATACCAGCTTGATCATTTTCATAATATCCCCTAGCAGACCTGCCTGGCGGGGCTTCAAGAGAAAGCCTCTCTGGAGGAGGAAGCTTCGCTTGATTCTTTGCTGCATAACTGTTAGCAGTATTAGGAAAAGTTCTTCATGGAATATCTTTGTATGGAGCAGCAAATGATCCTTGAGAAATCTGCTTCTTGAGTGGAAGCAATTCATTTGCCAGCTTTTGAACCATAAGATCAGTGCTACCGGAAACTAAAGCATCATTGTAAGAATTCCGAATGAAAGAATTTCCTTTTGATATGTCTTTGCAAATCTTGCCAACCATGATGAGATCATCCTCAATCTCTGTTGCCAGAGTTTGGGCATTAGCAAGACTTGTAGGAATTGCTCGTCTCAACAAGAAACTGACTTCAGGCAACTAGGTGTTAATGAAGAAACACTTTAAATTTTCAGCAGTAGGCCGAGAGGCAGTAAGAATCCGATTCACTAGTTTGCTAAACTTAGTGATGAATTCACGCATACCCTCATGTGCATCTTTCTTCTTTTGTGTAAGTTGAGCAAGCAAAGCATGCTCATCCTCTGCAGGTTTGAAACGCTCTTCAAACTTGGTTTGTAATGAATCCCAATTAGTAATGGAACCAGTACCAAGGTTGAAAAACCAGTCAGAAGCAATCCTCTGCAAGGTTTCTACAAAGAGTCTTCTGACACATCTTTGTGTTCTACTCCAAGCACACTACATGCAATATAAAAAGCGTAAATATCTTCATCTGGGTATTGCTTCCCATCTCCATAGAACTTGGGAAAGTTCTTACGAGATCCAGGAGGAAGAGAATTCACCAGTGGATTAAGATCAAGGGGACCAAAAGCCATACCCCAAGGACCAGCAGCCATTGTGGGAAAGAATGGATAGAGGCAATTAACAGTTTAAAGAAGAAAGGTGCTTCTTCACTTGGTATAGAACTCTTCTTCTTTGACAGCGGATAACTAGTAGTTCGGGAAAGCGGAGATGTAGGACTAGGAGAGCAAGCCTGACCTTCTGAGCCCAGCTCAGTGCAAACTTTGATGATTCACCCTTCTTCCGTCGAAAATATTGCTTGAGTCCTTCCAGTGTGAACAGTTAGATCAACCTGAAAGTACGCTTCAGTAACTGGATGGAACTTCGTTTAGTTCTCTTTTAGAACAAATGTTTAATATTTTCCTCTTTCTTCATAAAAAGATTGCAATTGAAAGTGTGTATAAGATATATGAAAACAACAATGAAATTTTAAAGAAGCAAAGTGTCCATAAAGGCACAAAGTCCTACGTTGCTTCTCCAGGACAAGAAAACAAACTAGAAGCTCAAAGTCTTCTCAATCAATCTTCTCATCAACCTTTGGATACAAATGTGTTCAGATACCCAGCAGAGTCACCAAAAACTGTTGGCTAAAAATTATGAAGTCACTAAAACTACAACTTGGCAAAATGTTACTTTTAGGCAGCAGTATGTGAAATTTATTTCTCTCCCTTCTTATAGCAGGTGGCTTCAATCAAAACTGAACTGTATTACAAATAGTTCTTGCTACGGTAATACCGGTGGCTTAAGGATTGACGTAAGAACAATGCTTAAGGCAGCAGTCTATTTTAACTAAAAATGAAATAAATATAGGAGCACAAGGTCTCTTATCTCTACTTCAGATGATTACTCTAAAATTCGGATATACGAGAAAATACAAAATCTTTCTACGAATACCCTCTACTTAAATAAAAATTCTACCACTGAAGCCCAAAATCTTCAACTTCGAATTGTTGCAGCCACTACTATCTATAGTAATCCTCATTTTCTAAAGTACAAAGTCTTCAGAAAATTTGAGTTAAAATGCTCCAATGATATATCTAAGACAATTATTGATTTGAAGAAGGATCAACGAATACAACATAAGAATACACTCATCAATTTTCAAGATAAACAATGCAAAGTTTGCTAATCCTTGTTCTATTATTCAATTGCTCAACTTTGCACAATGAAACTCAAAGTTTTCAAAATACAAGAGATTTGCCTATAGTTTTCTTGCACACAACAAAAGATGAAAATTACAAAAGGTCTCACTCATTTATATAAGAAAAGTGGAGAAGAAAGGGGAAACCCTTAACCACTTTGACTTATTCAATCCTTATCCCTAACTAACTAATTTTGACTTATTCAATGTTGTAGCACCTAATGTACTTACAGCATGATTACATGATACCAGTAAATGAAGTCTTGATACCAGCTCTCGCTGCTAATTACAATCGACCATTGTCTTCTTAATACTCTCATCTTTAGAAGATACCAAATGACAGAGATAAATGATGAACATTTGATAATTTTATTCAATAGCATCAAGGAGGATATATACAATAGTTTGTTTGAGGACAGTTTTGCAGTTACAGAATAACTGTTAAAACAAACAATGTAATATGGTTACGACAACAATCCCATATTGCTCTGCCAGGTCTAACGGCTATCATGTATGAGTTTCTTGTGATTGTCGATGGATATATCTTCATGTGTTCCAATTCTTTGACCACGTTAAAGACGCGTTGAAAAATAGATTAACTGTGCTTGATTTCACAAAACATCTCCACTCAAAGATTGTTCCTAGTATCTTCTTACAACTAATCCACAATTTATGACTTTGCTCTATGAGTCCCGCCAAAATCAAATTCTCCCGAAATCCTCTAATCCGTTATAGTCAAGCCACCATGTTAACTATGATCGCTATCTTTCTTGTATTTGGAGATATCATCCTCAATCCAAATCTCTCATGTCCAACCGGCGGTATGGTTTTGGAATATTTATCTGAAGACGCGAGTTGTCCTTTCCTGTACGATATAATTGTTGACTGCACATATATATAACTCTTGATTGGTTCATTCCCTTATCATGTACTCTAATACGCTAACTGTCTTCTCCTATGGTCTCTTTTGGAGTGTTCATTCTATGTGAGAGATTGATAGGCTCCTCAACAATATCCTTATGCTCTGCTATGTGTGCGACTTCAACGTATCCCAAATTATAACAAATATATATTTCCCGCCATAGGTAGTGATTCATATTCTCCTCTCAAGAGGCAGGAAACAACCTGCTTTGATACCATGTTAGTTTTAGGCTTGTTTAACCACAAGCAAAAACCATTGTCCTCCCAACCATAGACGAACTGCTATCGTCTCCCCCAAGCACTCTGGTATAAATTAATCTGCACATATATTTTAGTCAATCGGTGTGAATGAATGAGATCACACATCTCATAATATATATGCAAGAGGTGCCCTTTCACCAAGGGACGCCTCTCTTAATAATATATATTAACATATAATATAATATTAATATAGTTCATCAATATATCATTATATTATCAATATAATATAATTATTATTATATTATCATATAAGATAATAATTATACAACACATAGTAATATAATTACATTATCTCTCAATAAAAAATATAATCACAACCTTTGTGATATCTATGTTGGCTTGTGGATTCCGACCACAGCTACACTAAAAATTAACATTATTTACTTGCAATTCGCTCCAAACATCGAGCCTAACTAGAAGAGTCGGGCTTCTGGATTTCCTTTACAAGTGACATGCTTTTACAAACTCGAAGAATATATCATTTGCAATCGGGTTTTAAAATCCTGATTGCAAGTATTATATGTCATATTTTTCCTTAAAACACATGTTTTTGAACACGAAACTTGCGTATGATGATTTTCACAAAAAGCTCAAAACAAACAAGAAAAATCAATCACAAGTTCAAGATTTTCACAAATCACGTACTTGCAATCAGGGAGAATAAAACCCGAAATTGCCAAAATAACCAAGAAAAACTTAACGAAAAAGTCGAAAATTGACACCAGAACGTTAAAAAACTAAGGCCAAGGCCTGGTGTAACCCATTGCCTTCGAGATTTGATCTCAAAATGCCTATCTTAGAGAGAAAACCACGATTTTTTATCCGATTTTGTATGGGTTGTCACAATTTTTAGAATTCGAATTTGAGGACAACACTTCTCATTCATTCTTTAAAATGACACCTTCTCTCATTTTCTTATCTTGGTTTTGGCAACATAATGAAGTGCTGCTGGAGTGATTCCAAGGAGAACTAGCTGGTTCGAGGACAAAAACCCTCAGCTGGGACACTGCTTTCAGTGCTGAAAGATCCACTCAGGCTGGTTATTGCAAGGAGTTCTGAGATTCAAATTTTCTGGCGTGAGTTGTGTATGAGAATGAAGATTTTCAGTGAGTTCTAATGTGGTTTTCAGTTTACAATCGGGTGTGCTTGGAATTTCAGTGTGTTAGTGTTCTTTTCTTTTTGCTGGAGAGGTTTAGAATGTGGGTTACCAGTCACACAGTACTGGAACTTGAAGTCATTTTTCTGGGCAAGACTACTTTGGGTGGCTGGAGCATCTTTTTCATCATAGCACTTAGAGAGTATCAAGACTGATTTTCGGTATTGTTCCATTAATTTCCTCCTAGCGGTGTGATTTATTTCGAGCTATCATTCATGGAAATCAGTGAAGATTTGAATTCATAATGCGGATCGTTCATCTCTATAAGGTCGTACAATCTTTCCTGGGCATGAGGGTTTGATGAATGGCAAGAACTCTGAGTTCACTGTGGTCAATAATCATTCGCTGGGTGTTAATTGCTGTTAACAAGAGTTTTCAATGAAGCTGGACATTTTGGAGCAGTTCTGGGCATTAACTACTCACCCAAGGAGATGCCTCAGCTCATTTACCTCAGTCACGAGCTGGAAACTTCCTTGGCAGACCTCTACAAGCTGGCAGCCATTTTTCAGGTCTGGTATACTGTAATAAGTCTGATTTCAGTTGGTCATTGAAAACTATTTTTATTTGCAATGATTTTTTATTATGACTTAATGCATTGGACACCTTTTCCCTACAATACTATGTCATTTTATGTATGCAATATTCTATGAATGAAATCTGATGATAATAATCAACGAGCATCTAGTTTGGTTTATAATTTGCAAAGACATATACCTTTCAAAAAAAAAGCAGGGGGTAGACATTACATACTGCTTGCAGCGATAGACTTTACTGTGTCTGATATAACAATATAAGTATGCAAATGCGGGAATATCACCTTGAGCAATGGGTTGTTGTTTCCAATCTTAACTTATATGCTTGCAACTTAAAAGATTGATGTTGTTTATGATGTGCACTTTCTATACTCGCAATCACTAGTGTTGTCTTTGATATGTAATTATACACTTGCAACAGATTAATGCCAGTAAGGCACTTGCTCAATTGAGCAGATTCAAATTTGGATACATCAGAGATAAATGGTTTTGAATGACACTAAATGAAGTGATATTGAATGCTTCTATATATCTTCCAATAGGATGGGAAGACACGTTGCCAAAAGACGTGTCTTGTATCAACTCCTTTCCCTTGTGTTAATCGCACCACTTCATACATAATCCAGATTAATTTGTATAATAAACATTGCATCCTTTCTTGAGGCTGAAATACTCATTTCTTTATGGATGCATGAAGAAATATATAAAGCCTTATTGACAAACAGTTATAGGAAAGAATCTGCAAGTTAATAACACGGATGAATTTAAGTGTAAAACATCATGTTTATTGTGCACAACTCTCACTACCTCATGTTCTCACTATTTGTTGTAAAGAAATAATTATGTAAGTTTGATGATCTCTAATAATGTGATACAAGTGTATTTGCAAAAATTATCATCATAATTGTGTGTGTGTGAAACATGGTTAAGGGTTACAACTTTCCTATCTCAACCCATAACAGGACTAAAGAAGGCGTACCTCTATTCCTTCATGGTTAATGGTCACAAACTCTCTCAAGTTCCCCGCCAACCCAACCTGAAAGAAATTGAATTTTTAAATTACATTGCAGATATATACATATAAAGAAATGACAGAGAATCAATAAGAGGGAAATGATAAAATTAACTTGTGGCTTTTAATTATAAAACTTCCTGTTTAGAAAGATAGTTAAGTTAAAAAGAATTACTATCATGGAAAAAATAAATATCTTCAGGCCAGTCATTTAAATATTTGTTGGAAGCCAAATACTTAAAGTCAAAAGGAATAATTAACTAACAAATAATGCAATGCTGGTAAAGATATAGGTGATAGCTCTAATGTAAGGTTAAGTTTAATTCTTCAATAAATGTGTCTGAGACTCTTAACCAACAACCCTATTCCAGATATGATTGGAGAGGTCGAAGACTATAAAGTATTATTTTCCTAGTTATATAAAAGCCTTGTTAGTGTCATCATGATGTTGTCTAAGACTCTAAAGTGATGTGTGGTGCATGGAGCATCCATGGTGTAAGGGCAATCCTACATCACGAAAAACATTTAATTTAATTTTTATGCAAATGTTTCCGAATAAAAGTGTAGGAGAATAATTTATGTAATAAAGGCCAAATATTTTGGTCACATTCTTTCGTTTTAGAATCCTGATTGCAAGTATTAAAAACAAAAGACTTATAAAGACAACTTGTAATCCGGATTTTAAAACCCGATTGCAAGTAATGTATTCTTCATTTTCTCTTGAAATAAAGCATGTTTTTAAACCCGCAATGGCTCAAAACATTGGAATTTTGAAAAGCAAAAGACCTAAGACACAAAGAAAAAGAAAAACAATCAATTCAAACGAGAAAAATCAATCAAAAACTGAAATTTTCAAAAATCGAGCACTTGCAGTCAGGAAAATAAAACCCGAACTTGAAAGAAAGACTGGGAAAAACTCGACGAAAATCTCGAAAAATGATATTTATAGGACAAGAAACTAAGGCGCAATCATGGTATGATCAATTGCCTTCGAAAAACGCCTTCAAAATGCCTAATTTAAAGAAATAAACTACGAATTTATCAAAAGTTTCGTAGTGTTGCCCAAATTTTGCAAATTCAAAATTGCGGACAACACAAGGTTGTTAGGAAGATTTACTTATTAGACTAATCAAACAATCTTTTCTTTAGCACTGGTAAAAAGGAAAAACGTCTGCAATAAAATTATCTTTCCACCCATATAAATTTCAGACCCATTCAAGTCCATACCAGGCCATACCAGTCGAATTACATACTGATTTTCATAGAAAATTCAAGGTAGAACGTACAAAAATGAAGTTTGTATTGTTCCATTCTTCTCTAAGCTTGGTTTGCGTGCATACATTCCTTTTACATTCAATTTTCAACCTCCACAACTGCCCAATTGCCTTCTAACTTCTAAGTTTAAAATGATGACAACTTTGACAACATTTTGTGCAACTTTGACAACATTTTTGCACTTTAACAACATTTTTTGCAACTTTTAACGACTTTGATAACTAATCACCTAAACATTCAAAAATGGTCTTTCATGACCCCAAATGGTCTCAAATGACCTTACTTGCTCAAAACAAATCAAAACAACTCAAAAACCAAACGTTGCAACATGACATAAAAATGCATCCAAGGATGTCCCTACATCATACACCCTAGGGGAGAGAAAGAACTCAAGTTCCACTTGAGTGAAGGTCTGCAACAGTAAAATCATGCTTGAGGATATCTGCCTCAGTCATCCAGGTAGAATCTTCAATCGAGAGACCTTTCCACTTGATTAAATACTGGGGATACTGTTGTCCCCTTGTCTTCTTGAGCTCCTTGGTGTCAAGGATGCTTTCCAACTCGCAAGGTTACTCTTCTGCCCAATTAAAATCTAATATGTCATGTAGACCTTCTCTTTCATCATACTTGCAAGGTAGGAGAAGTTGGATTTTCATCTCAAATGATGGTCTTCAATTCTTCTTCTTCCAATTGTATTGCATTGGCAGCTTCTCAACCTCACCATGCATGTATTGGATTGGTTTGAGTTCTTTAACCTGCATTTGTTGGATTGCCTCCTTCCTCTTGTATTTGCTCCTGATCTCTTTCTCATCTGTGAGAGTCCAAGGTTCGGTCTCTTGTCCATAGGTATCCTCAATACTGTCCATCGGGCATTCTTTTCTCGGTTTACTAGATGGTTAGTTGCTACCTTCATCTAAGTTCCTCTGATTAGTTCTATACTTGTCGCAACTCCTTTTGAAGCTAAAAGATATTCTTGAACTTCATTCCTTCTTGCTCTATTTTTCTTCATACATGCATCCTTATTCTCCACTATCTTTATGTCTTCAAGAAGATATGTTTCTACTGCAACATCATTCTTTATTCCTGCAACACTTTCTTTAGGATCAGCAATAGGCATTCTAATATCTTCCTTCATTGGTCTCTTCTTCAAGTGGTGTTTGGACTTCTTCCTCTTTCACTTCATTCTGTTTTTTGGCCTGTGCCTGCTGTTCTCTTGGCTGCTTCATCTCATTTTCCTATGGATCACTTGGCAACTCTTCTTTTTTCACACCCCTATGGGTTTTCCCAATGTTCTTTTCTTCTTTTCTTAAGGCAATCACCCTTTGCCTTCTTCGTCTCTTGGCCAATAACTCTATAGGCCACTTCACTCTCTTTTCCATGTGCCAACCACTTCCTTGGCTTATTGCTTCCAGCCATTGATTCAGTAAGAACATACATTTTTCAAGACCTCTCCATAACTCCGGAAAATCTCTGGCCAACTCTGAATCTTTCTTTGTCATATTTTCTTTCATCTTGTCTTTCTTTTTGAAACTTTCATTCTTATCTTGACGCTGCATCTCTGTCTCTTTTCTTTTATTCTTGATACCTCACCTAGGGCTTTCTTCATGTTCTTCTTTGCTCAGTCTTTTGGTACCTGGGTTCTCCTCAACCTGTCAAATTTCTACAAACAAATCTTTTCAAGAAAACATCAATATTCATAAATATCAATAACCAATTTGTTCCTGCCCAAATCTTTTGGGCTCTCAAACTTCTTTTCCTAGACCTTTTAGGCTCTGATACCAAAAATGATGCAAGGAAGGACTACAAGCAAAATATTACTCAAGTGTTTTTCCAAGGTTAAACCTAGACCTCCATTCTTAGACTACTACCATTAGGTCCCTTTGAGGATTCTTGGGCATTCTTGTTTAAGACATCTCAAATAAGGTTGCCAACCTGTTACAAGGCACTTGTGTTCAGAGACAACTCCCCTTCTTACCTCCAACATCACAACAATCCATTGTTACTGTTTACTCTCGTGGGGTAGCATTATATTAATAGATTGATCACCATGTACAAATACAAATGTATTTCTGCATATCATAATCAGTACACCCTTGTTGGAAGAGAGAAATGCATACATATAGTGTCTAAGGGGATGCGAGGCAAACCGTCACATCCGTGTAACTTCCTCGGACGGACGAACCGTTTAACTACCCATTTACTCGACAACATCATCCCCCCAAAAAAGAAAGTCGTCTCCGGACGACAACATACAAAATGGAGATAATGCCCATTACATAACATAAAGAAACCAGCTAAGAGGAAGTGGAAGGGGGCATTCCTGGAACTGACGGTTGAGACGCGGAAGGGTTCAATTTCCTCTGCAACTGATACACCTGCTGAGTACGGATATCCAGATCCGCTTGTACCTGGGAGTTGGCCTCGACAGCTTCCTTGAGCACTAAGGTAATCTCCTGCAGTTCAGCCTCCTCTTGACTGCATGCCTCCTTGGCCTCGGCTAACTGTGCCTCAACTAAACCCTTAGCAGTTGTGGCTGTCTCTAACTGTGCCAAAAATGTTGCACACTCTGCCTCCCAAGCGGTCTGCTGAGTAGCTAGTTGCGTAGCTATCTCCTCCTGAGATCTCTCCGCGGCTACCCGAGCCTCCTCTCTAGCCTCCTCAGAACGTTGTACCTCTAACACCGTCTACACAAGCCGCCTGCCTTTATCAACCACATCTGTAAGAGAGTCCAGATACGCCGCCAAATCGTCACCCAACATATCATTTGTCGACTCTCCCTCGTTCTTCTGGACAATGGCCTCTACCCGTACTGGAGAGCATCCTCCCTTCTCTGCCTCGAGGGCCACGGCAGGTGCACTCTGCTCTCCACCTCTAGCACTATCCAACTCCCACTCATCAGAATGGATGTCCTCTCTCAGGGGGAACTGAAAGGAAGGTCCTCGTGCCACCGATGCAAGGAACCATTGCGCTAGGTAAGCATCGCATGACCCATCAACGGTGGTCCACTCTGACCCAGAAGTGCGGAAGGCTCCCCTGCCTACCGACTCATACCCAAACTGTCTCCTATGGGAGAATCCACCAAAAGGGCAGCATCCACCAAAAGGGTAGCATCAACGGTCACCACAGCCTCCGAACCAATCACCTCCAGTCGGACTTGCTCGTGTGACTCAGCACCCGCTCGCGCGGGAGTCCTATCCACCACCTCAGCCATGTCTCCTACTAAGGCTGCGACAGTCGGAGGTATGCCAGGCATCTCCGGGGTGCTCTCTCTGTTTGGTACTATCTCCGTCACAGTAGGCATAGTCACCATAGGAACTCTCTCAGTCTGTGATGACCCCCTTTTTAGCAGATATTGGCAGTGACTTGGTCAACTCATAATCATGACCCTCGTGACCTGATGCCTAGTTTTGAGGGTCCCAGTTGATAGACTTGCTATTTTTAGTAAGTCTGGACTTACTATTTTTAGTAAGTCAGTTTGGTCAGTTTCCATTTCTGGCAGGGCGGTATCGGCAGTGGCCAGTTTTCTAGACGATGTTCAGTTTGTGCAGTTGCTATTTTTGGCAGTGCAGTGGATGGCTATGTTAGTCTAGCAGGATCAGCAGTGGATGCAGGTTTTATCACTGGAGTGCATATTTGTTAATTTATTAATGTTAATTAATAACTATATGTTATTAATTAATAATAAAGCCATATTATTATAATAATACTTTATTATTATAATAATTTGGAAGTTACTATTCCGGAGACTGGTTAACTGATATATCCTTTTGGAAACTATGGCTACCGAAGGGTTATAAATATGGATTCTTTCTTGGAGTTTATAATCGATTGATTTTATGATATTTTGTTTGTTTTCTCTGAGGAGAAATTCTGATATGTGCCCTTGTTGAAGTATAAGGGTCAAATTGGCCTTCTGGAAGACTAATTCTTCTGAAGTCAATCTATTATTGGTTGTTGTTGTATAACCAATGCACTTCCTTCTTATTGTTTTGCCTGTGACTGAAGGAAGGATTCAATTCTGGGAATTGAACCGCCATTGAACTGTGACCTGCTTGAAGAGGTTGATTTACTATTAAGAAAGGAGAAAACATTTCAAAAATTGATTCCAGTATATCTTGGCTGGGAATCGAATTCATCTTGCTAGGAGTGATTTGTTACTAAAGGATTGAACGTTTGTGGATATGAAATACAGTTGGCTGTGAGTCTATTATCAGCAGCAAACTGGAGGTTGGGACGTGAGGGATTTAAGCGTCATTGCCTTTGCTGGTTGTGAAATTCATAGCAACCTGCGATATCTTATAGCAGCCGCGATATTCCTTAGCAGGTCGCGATACCATTAGCAGCACGTGGAGAGTGCAGCGTAGACATTTACACTTGTTGTTGATGTCGCGGAGTTAGCCTTGTCTGCGCGTGGGGAGTTGAGGCATCCAGCATCCAGCATCCACGTCAAAGTCTAAACGTGGGATATCAGACCAGCAATCAGCATACGCATGGACATGGAGGCATAGCTGGCCGCCAACACACATGGATGACAATAGAGCAAATACCAGGTTTTAATTATCCGTGCTTAATTTAAATAAATCATTGTATGCAACTTCTAGATTCTTTCAATAAATAATTACGCTGGAAATGATTATGTCAGTGAGCTGAAAAACAAATGTTATTGAATTTAATAATCTTCTACTTGATAAAATACCAAAGAATATATTTATTTTTTATTCAAAGTGAAGATAGATTGTGAGAAATGCATGAGAATTTGGAAATTAGTGAGAGACCGGAAACTTACAATAAAATATATGCTGGAAATATTCATGCTCGTGGATTGAAAATTACATTGTGAAATTGATTATAAAACCATTTGGCAAGATTTACTATTTGTGAGTGCAAAAATCTATTAAGTTTTAGGAGAACCGGATCGGGCTCATTACAGTGGTATCAGAGCTATTTTCTTGCCATCCTGTGGGGTAGGAAAATATTTATTTATGCAGATCTACTGTTATATTTAGAGTGATCAGCACTCGTCCATTTTGGCTATATGGATAGATACATGCGGCTTAGCTCCGAGAGTCGGTGCAGCAGTGCAGGGAATAATGACAAAATAGATATATTAATGGAGAGACTTAGGCTTCATCAGCAGAGACTGGCGGCAAGTCTATCGGATCCAGAGACAGTAAATAGGGCAGCAACATACATGGTTTCTGCTTTCCGTAGGCCGGCATCAAGATCGCAGGGTAGGAGGCTTGAGTCTTCCCCGACAAGTGTCCGAGATGTAGACCCACCAATATATAGTACAACACCTACTCATGTATCTGATGATAGACACTCCACTCATAGACAGGTGGACATGTTCGTACCACTGGTAGACTGCAGTACTGAGCTTCAGCAGGTTGAGGCTTTCCGAGTAGTTGCTGCAGTTGGTGCAAAGACAAATGATACAGTAGCTGCCTCTGATGGTCTAGATTCTCTCGAGGAGGGAATTGTTATCGGAGATTTATATATCAACTGTCGTGTGTAGCTCCGGAGCGAGAGGCAACACCCCTCTCAGGTGGGATAGGCGAGAGCATGGAGCTACCTTGTTGGGGTATTGATGATCAGGGAGTTATAGCTGAGTCGGTAGATGTTGGTTCAAGTTCGGGAGTTATTGATTCACATCCTGACATTGATTCATATGTGTAGAGTCAAGAGATAGCAGTTGAGCATCTGTTAGGGGATGTAGATGCAGTGAGTATGGACAATTCTGATGATATAAGCTGCATGGGGTATGACATTCCTTATCAGATATTGGGCGATGACTCTGAGGTGCTTTTGGATGGGTCCCAGGATCAGGACTCACAGGGACTCTCTGTTATTGGCGATACTACTAGGGTTTTTGCTTCTTCTGAGGTGTTGGTTGAGGTACCGATGAGTTGTATCGCAGTTGCAGATGTGTGCGAGGACAGTAGCAAACATGGGGCAAGCAGTTTTGATTCAGTCTCCTATCACAGTGCAGTTAGTGGGACAGAGAGGTTGCATAGGAGGCAAGGCTTACAGAGGCATCATGTGTCTAGTCAGCTGAAGGTTAATGACAGAGACATCTCTTTAGTTGTTAAGCATTTTGATGCGATTCGTCAGATGTTAGCGGGGTGCTCCTATGTCAGATGAGCACGGTGATAGTGGCCTTTCCCTAGTAGAGGTTCATGCGCTTCGAGAGGCTGTCAGGGTCTTGAAGCATAATTATACACAATTAGTTGCTGACAGGGATTACCTTCTGGAGTGGGGCAGTACTTGTTATGAGACATTGTTAGGGAAAGAAGAGGAGGTGGTTGATCTTACCTAGGAGCTTGAGGTGACCGTGGACTCACTGCAGTGGACCCAATTGGCTTTACAGGAGTCACAGTCACAATTGGAGGAGGTCACCGTAGATTTGGAGCATGTTCAGTCCACACCAACCCCAGACCCAGTTGCGTTGCATATTGAGGTGGTTGGTGGTGAGTTGGCTTCTACGGTTGGGGATGAGGGACGTGATGTTGTGGCAGACACATCCGTCCAGGATTTGGGCACAGCACGTATAGAGGAGGTGAGAGCATCAGTGGAGACGAGCTCTCATGGTGATTTGCTTCCTTCTACTGGAAGCAAATCTATTTCCACATTTCATACAGCTGGTAGCAGTAGGCAGTTGGCAGTGCCACATTCACAAGAGGATCAGTTGTGGGTTGTGGGGCAGCAAGTTGACGCCTCCATGTATAATTTTTATTGCACTGAGACATTCATGGAGTATCTTCTTGAGAGTGCAGACTTGCAGGGGAGTTTGTACCGAGTATCTGAGGGTACTCTCATTCGAGGCTTTTGCGCTATACGACGCTTAGTGGGGAGTATTGTAGAGACCTTGGCTACAATGCTTCCCAATAGGGATTTTCTGGTTGGGTTTGCTGAGAGGGTCGCCCAGGATCCTACCCAGCCTGTAGTTACGCGGAGTCAGAGATTGGAGCCATCTCCTGATTCCCAGTTTGGTAGTGATGAGCCATTGACGGAGATTGGGGCTTTCTATCGGCATTTCCGTGAGGTGTGTTCATGTTTCGTTGACCCACAGGCAGAGGATTTGGTTTTACATCAATGTGGGTGGGCTCCAGTTTCATACCATCCGTTGTGGGATGGGTTAGTACCATCCTTTGCAGAGGGAATTGGCAGTTGCAAGTTGGACCACTTGCAGTATCAATACACCTAGGACAGTTTATCAGAGGTTGGTTTCGGTGGTAGGGACTCAGGTATTGGCAAAGTTGATATTTCAGTTGGGCTGAGTTCCGCTGAGTTGTTTCTCCCATCGGCACGTACAGTTAGTCTTCGAATGATGTTGTCCTTAATGTCAGTTATTTGGGTGTTGATGCTACAGGGGCCAATTGTACGCGACAGTGATACTGCACAGGTTCACCCTTGGGATCTAGGTGGATAGTGATATACAGTTGCTTAGGAATTGCTTGGGGACAAGCAATCTTGGGGAGGACGGACTGTGATGATCCCCGTTTTAGCAGATACTAGCAGTGGCTTGGTCAGCTCATCATCATGACCCTCGTGAGCTGATGCCTGGTTTTGAGGGTTCCAATTGACAAACTTGCTATTTTTAGTAAGTTTGGACTTACTATTTTTAGTAAGTCAGTTTGGTCAGTTTCCATTTCTGGCAGGGCAGTATCGGCAGTGGCCAGTTTTCCAGACGATGTTCAGTTTGTGCAGTTCCTTGGCTGGGGACTTATTATTTATAGTAAGTCTACTTTTGGGCAGTTGCTATTTTTGGCAGTGCAGTGGATGGCTATGTCAGTCTGGCAGGATAAGCAATGGATGCAGGTTTTATCACTGGAGTGCATATTTGTTAATCAATTAATGTTAATTAATAACTATATGTTATTAATTAATAATAAAGCCATATTATTATAATAATACTTTATTATTATAATAATTTGGAAGTTGCTATTCCGGAGACTGGTTAACTAATATATCCTTTCGGAAACTATGGCTACCGAAAGGATATAAATATGGATTCTTTCTAGGAGTTTATCATCGATTGATTTTATGATATTTTGTTTGTTTTCTCTGAGGAGAAGTTCTGATATGTGCCCTTGTGTAATGAACCCAACTAGCTCTTTTGGCAAATCAACTGCAAAGCTCTCGATTGTCTGATAATATTATACCTTTTCCACTAATTTGCAAGATAATTCGAAAAAGGAATGTATATAATCTCTTGTTTTTATTTGTGACAAATAAACTTGTCAATATTTTAAAATGTGACAAAACAATAATTTCTTCCCTTTTTGTATTTTCAAAATATGTATAAATTGAGAGGTCAATTACCTCAACATAACTCTTAACCTCTTCAAGGCAAAATACAAATCAGAATAACCATTCAATTGCACATTTATTCCGTGAGTATCAATTGATGAATAAATACATCTACAAGTCGATTTACCTTGTAATTTCCTATGCTTGCTGGCCGCGATACATAGGAAGTGCAGCGCAACTGCCACCTTTCTTATTTGCTGGCCGCAAATCAGTAATCATCCACGCGGTTCCTAGCTGCTATGCCGCAGGTCTGTATACTACCCGCAACATGCAATACTCCTTCCGCAACCCCACTGCCTTGCTCACGTGGTTCAATTGCAGGTATGTAGCTGGGAGTCAAGACGGCTGGAGCAGTAGGGTGACGCCAAGACACTCCAAACTTTCTTTGCTGCCCGCGTTCAACTTCCAATCCAAACATAGCCTGGGTAACTATCGTTACCAATAGCATTGAAGCAACCTCCTCTCAGCCGTATCGATTGCCTAATTCATTCATCGGATCAACAATATCCAATCTCAGCACTAAACCCCTTCAAATCGAATTAATGATTTGAAGAACACAACTCTACAGATTTCCAGAAAGCACTTGCACCCTCAATGTGCATAAACAGATTCAGAAGTATTTCTTTCCTTTAGCCACAGGCAAAATAGTATGAAGGAAGAAATCAATCGATTACAGGCAATTGATTATACAACAGCAATCAATTGTGGATTAGATGAAGAAG